>APFE030475127.1:15066-36124 GCA_000404065.3 Pinus taeda
AGATGGTGATAATGTTTGATACATCAAAACCCCGAAAAATAATATGTGTGTTCAAATAGCATCGACGGCTCACAGGCCTCATATATCCATGGCACACAAGCCTCAAAATGTGAATGCTAGACCTAGGAACTAATCAGCATGGTGATTGTCATAACATGAAGCTTCTCATGCAACATGAGTTAGCAATTGGCATATCCAGTCTGATACCCCCACCGTATGCCTCTGGTACTGGCGTGGGATGTCTCCCACCCAAGCATACTCTAGGATACCACAAGTCAACCCATCAAGGTTCCTCGCGATCTCCTCCTCGTTGTCACTCCCCTCTTGATAAGGAGCGATATCAAACTGGCGAGTGACACACCTAGCTATTAGGGAAATCCCATCGGGACGCTCTAGTCCAACATCTACATTGATAAAACAAAATGTTCTAAACACATATATATAAAAAAAAAAATTTGAAAAATCGAAAAATTAAAAATTAGTTTTCTACCTTCATTGTTGAAATCCTCCCCATCTGGCAATGGCATGTCCGGATCTCCATAGAAGTAGGTACCGTTGTATGTCCAATCCTCCACTATGATCAGCTGTCTTCATAGCCATGAAAAGAAGCCGGACCTGTAGGACATATGTTGTCCCCCAGTAATCCTAGGCTTCAAATGACTCCAGCAGACCATCCGTGGGTCTCTTGGCATGGAGGTTCTACCTTAGTTAGATGGTATTGGAACATCGGAACCCATTCCAAGAAGAAGGTCACTAGTAGAGATCCAAAGAAAAATTGCTTCAGATTCCTTGCCTTTGCTTTTGACAATTGGTGTTTCATGTTGATCTTCATGGCTTCTGCCCAATTGAAGATCGTCGATGTTGTACAGTCGATAACATAGAGAAATTTCGACTTGTTAGTCTCGTGCTTTACTTGGGACCCAGCCACTCTGTTGATAGTCAACAGTAGCACTCTCAGTGTCAGATCTCACATAGTGGAAATCTCAATCTTGTCGCTCTTGGATTTGAGGGATTTTGGGCAATGTTCGGTAAGTAGCATGGATATGCTTGCCCCAATTGGTCGTGACCCATATAGGTTGATTGGTTCCCCTCTCTGGGACAGACTTGTGATGAAGTAGATGTCTGAAGTTTCTAACTCCAGCTCCTGGTCACCAATGGTGAATATTTCCCAATTTGTGTCCCAGAGACTAGTCAGGTATTGAAGTAGCTCAGGTTAAGCCTGCATCCCTGGTGTGAGAAAAGAACTCGAGGAGCCCACGGTTCCTTAAGGAATCCATGGAATTTGGATTATTCATTGTTTGAGTGTCCACATCTTCGTGCTCGCATTCTTTCCAATCTACCATTTTCGACGATTCTTTCCTTCAAAAACCATGTATTCAAGTCAATAATTATTTTTGGCAAGTAAAATTTGAATTCAAATGGTGGATTTGAGAGGAAAATGACTTTTTATTTTTTCACGGCACCGGTGCACCTGTTTTAAAAATAGTTGCGCCGACAGCGCAGTTGGTCATTTTAACAACCCTCAGCCGACGTGATTCCATGCCCGGAAATCATGTCGACCAAGGGTGAAATTGTTTTGCAAAAACCTCCTTCAGAAATCACACAAATGGATAAAAATAGGAATAAACAGTATGGAAATGGAGCTTAGGGACTAGGCTCTTACACGCAACTGACGGCTCGGCGAATGACCTTCCGGATCTCCCGCAATCTGCTCTGGAAAAATTAGGGCAAAAGTGGGTGAAAATTTTTTCACAACTAGGTAAAATGGTAAATGGTAAAAAAATATTTACTTCTCCCTCCTTTTATTCAGTTTTCATAAAATTTTAGGATTTTTTAGTATTTTTGACCTATTTTGCCTTAAGAATTGGATAATGCACTTTATCTTTTTTGTGCAGCAACAGGTGATGGATGTTCAACGATGGTGTTGAGTCACGTTTAAGCTCTTTTCACGACTCGTAAAACTCAAATGAAAAGATTGTCAAGTATTTTCCCCTTTTGACTCGTAAAAGAGAATAAAATGGGGGGTCCGCTTTCAAGCTCTTTTCCAACCCTTTAAACACGAAAATATTTTCGATCTCTTTTCGTTTTGACCTCAAATGGTCAAGTGGTTCTCTCTAGTATTGTTTTCTACCTTTTCGGGTTCGAGAGGCACAAACGTATGAAAAGGGACCATGTGGAGTTTTTTCCATGTCTTTTTCAAACTCTCTAAACATGAAAAAGATACCGAGTTGCACCTTTGTCAGACTCGTTAAAATATTAAACGACATCGGATTCATCACCATGATGAACATGAGCTTCTCCTTCATAGGGATCGTTAAACTTACTAGGTTGTATTCATCCGAAGGATGAACTTACAGTGCAAGCATATGTTATCCCATTCAAGCTTGCGATTAAAAAATAATTGGGGTACTTGCCAGGAATGGTGGGGGAAAATTTGGAAAATATAATCAGTTGTGTTGGCAACTCACTCTTTAACATGACACTTTCTGTTTCGTTTCGGGTTGGGATATCCTCCTTTTTATCGTTGACCTTCCTAGGTTGGGCCTTTTATTTTTTCCTTCCATTTGATCTTCGTCGTGTCATCATGACCACCAATCTTATGGATCCAAAAAAAATCAAACTTCTAGTCGTGTCACCGATATGTTCAAGAGTTGTCCTTTTGCAGTTACACTTACCCTTGATTCTCTGTATCATCCAAAATCATTTTTCATCCTTTTGTCTCGTGCCGATGATGTGGGATACATTATGGCCCTCCTTTGACACAGTCACTTCCTGTCGACTTCAGCTCATTATCTGGGAAGTTGACTGAGATACTTCCTTCTAGTACCTTAGAGCTTGCATGCCCTAATGTCAAGTTCTTTTCACTTGACAACAAGTCTACATCATTGGATTTCGATTGAGTGATTTCACGGGTGTTCGACTACAGTTCTTTTATTCACATTCCATGAATTGTGTTGATATTACCTTCAAGACCATTTTCATTATTGGTGGTTTCTCTTGCACATGTTAATAGTTTACATCATTGACTAGTAATCAAGTGATTTTCTAGCATGTTCGACATCAACACATCTATTCACATGTTATAATCTGTACTTTGGTCGGGTCATGTTGGAGTGCAAGACCCCGGGCTCAGATTAAAAAAGTCTAGGTTGCAAGGTGATGTGATATGATCATGTTGATATACATGTCTCTCTCAGATGGATGGCTGTGACCATACCATGAGTTGTCATATGTGATCCTTCTCATTATTGGATGGTTGCGACCATACCTTGGTTTCAATATGATCCTATTTATTAGATGGTTGTGCCCATACCTAGATCCATTTGCATGATCTTTCTCCAGATGGTTGCATCCATCCCACGATTCATGTATCATTTGATAGAGTTTTCAGTTATATATATGTATTTGTACTTGCAAATTTTCAGATGACAGACTCTGGTTCCTCACACTGATTGATAAAGCATTTCGCCGCTCACTCTAGTTCCGCCTTCACACTTTACAGGGCATCTGTTACACAAAATTCTATCACTGTCCATATAATCCCCATTCCATGATCTTGGAGGACCTCTACAGTGAACCCTACATGCTTTCCCTTCATGAGCAGAACAATTCCCTTTTGCATCATTTCCCAAAAAATCTTTTGTTTTTCCCCCTTTACAAGACTGGCGCTAATGACCAGTGTGCTCCTCGTGCCAATATGTAGGGATTGAAACTATCCCTAGAGATGACTGGAGCGACTGAACCTTGTTCTAGTCACACCAATCCTCTTTTGGAAACTTTTTTAAATAAGGAGATGAAGCTTCCAGCTCTAGAAGCTTCGTAACGGAAGTCTGGTAAATGGTTAGGCCGGATGGAGTCGAGGATGTCAGTTTGGGCTCCTTTCCCCTATTAGGATGGAACTACCTCAAGAGATAAGACCTTCTCACATGAGAAGAGGAACCATCTCCCATCCATTCATGCTATATAAACCTCCCTTTTTCCCAAGCACAAGCTAGTGTTAATGTTGGTGTGCTAGTGCTAATCAACTTTGGAGTAATTAACAAGTTATTCATAGTTGTAGCTCTCTAGTTGTGTGTGAGGGAGAAGTGTGAATTTGGTTTATTGTGAAGACTAAAGGGAAGAGCCTTAAAAATATAATTGTTGAGGCCACCATGGAATGCTAAAGGAAGTGTGTGGGAACTTGATTTTGTCGGAGGAGAACAACAATGTCAAGGCAACGATTGTAATCTCTTCTTGATTTAATATATATGCAACTATCAATTGATTTCCTACATAATGTGCCATCTCACATGTTTATGGATTAATGATTCTTGACTTGTTAAGTAGGCTGAGTTACAATTTGTCTATTATCACAGTTGTTGTTTGTTGTTGTTTACTTGTTTAAGGTGTTCAAAGAAGGAAATGGGAGATAACTGGAGCGAGCAAGCAAGGTCATCACCAAACGGGATAAGCGTACTAAGAGGTAGGCCCTCTTAATTAGTTCTAACCTAATTAAATTGTCCATAGAATGTCTTGTTTGTGGCTAGACCCGCTATCAGTTTAGAGGAATTGTTTGTGTCCGCACTTAGAATTTTACTTCACCACATGAACTTCTGGAGCTATTTTGAGGTCATAAACGACGTTTTTAGGGAAACCTGAGAGACTGAAAATGTCCCAAACTCACTTTCTTGTTTTTTTTTTTGATCTTCTCTTTGAGATCTTTGAAATACGGTATTATGTTAGCCAATCGGATATCACATGCCAATGTTGTGATCCAGGGAAGTTGATGTACAAATTTACTGAAACGGGGCCCACAATTTTGGCACTTCATCTCTTAGGGTTAGTTTTTTGGATTTTTAGGGTTTTCCAATGTTTCTCAATAATAAATAGGACTTTGAGCCTCATTATAACACAACTCAGAGGCATGTATCCACCACATCACTTCTTAGAGATATGCTACTATCGGCTGAGCTATCTTATTTCCATTTTTTTTGTAAGCATAGATCAATAGTTTTCTATTAACGAAATGAAGTGTTTTTCTACTACATCTCTATATTTATCATTATATCTATAATTTTTTGTGTTCATGTTTAAGTTCGTATCAATGGAATCAGAGCGGTCTACTCTTTCTTTTCTTTTCTTTCCATGTCCCCAACGAGGTCTGGGTGTAAGGAGTTAGGGCTCGATCTGGTTGAACCGTTGCAAGATCAGCCTTGCAAAACCCAACGAACTCCCATGGCGAAAGAGAAGAAAGATGAGGGGGTAGGATATCCTTTCAAAATGTTGATCGAGGAAGCCCTTGAGTGACAGAGGGATGTGATGATGGATAAATTTGCCCAGATCCTTCAATGTCTACCCACAAGTGATGCATCTTCATCCAACAGCTACTCTAGAGGGGCCACTCCTTTTAAGGTCCAAGTTAACTTCGATATTCCCATATTTAAAGGCTTGATAGATGCAAACACTGTAGATAAATGTTTAAATATGTTGGAAGGATATTTTTCAATTCATGACTTTTCCAATTGGGAAAATATTACATTTTTACTTCTCAAAGTCGCCCCACATGTCAAGGACTGGTCAGGAACATATTGTAAACAAAAGGACAAGAGTGAACCCTCGTTTTTTTCTGTTGCAGCCACTTGGGGTTCTTTCCGAGATGCCATCAAGGAACAATACTACCCTGTTGGGAGCTATGAAGATAAATACATAAAGTGGACCATGCTACAACAAGGAAGGGACCAAGATGTGTCAGAGTTCACAAATATTTTCCATACCCTTCGTACAAAGCTAGGTATCAAGGATACTAAGTGAAATTTTGTGCTCAAGTATCGCGGCTACCTACATAAGTACATCAAGGACAAGATGGATTCCTGGACATTTCCTCACTCAGCACAGCGTACTAGTATGTTGTCAAAATTGAGTAGAAGTTTAAACAGAAGAAGCGAGACTTTGGATCTGTAAAACCAAAGAAAGGAAAAGACGCCCCCAAAACACAGAATAAAAAACCAAGCCAAGGCAGGGCTACCCAAGATAACCCACTGCATCCACAAGTAAAGAACAATATGATGAAGACAAAGAAGGACATGGGAAAATGGTGTGAGTTCCATAAGAGCTCCACTCACAATACAAGTGAGTGTTGGGCCAAGCAGTCACTGGTGGCCGAGCTGAAGGCTTTTGATTCAGACTCATGTTCCGACTCTGAATCAGAACCCGATAAGGGAACTCACAAAGGGAAGAAGATAATTGATGTGGAGCCCAGTGCCACTGTGGCCACCACAAGGATCCAGAAGCTTGAGCCTGAAGATGTAGAGGAGGGGGAATGGCTCTTCCACTCACATATGTGGGTGAAGGGTTCTCTGCTACAGTTAATTTTTGACAGCGAGAGCCCAAAGAACCTCATTTCAGTAGAGGTCATGAAGTGGTTGGGCCTAAGGACTATGACACATCCATAGCTGTACACCATTAGGTGGCTTCACCAAGGATGAGATCTTCGCATTAGCCAACAGTGCTTCCTTCCCTATAGCATCAAGCCCTTCACGGATGAGGTACTGTGTGATATTTCTCCTCTTGAAGTTTGTTATGTATTGTTAGGACAACCATACTTGTGGAAGCAACATGTTGTATATGAGTCTAGACCTCACTTTGTGATTATTACCTTGGCCAATAAGTTGTATAGGATATTGAAGGTAGCCCTGCCTACATCCATCTCTTTGATCACTGCAAAGCAATGAAGTAAGATCATTACCTATATCAGGAAATTTGTTTTCCTCATGATTCGCCCTCAGGGAAAGAAGAAGGTTGTGGCCATGGCTTCCAATCAGGGCTCCACTGCACAGCAGTAGTAGATAGACGAGGTTGTGCAAGAGTACAGTGATATTTTAACCTCACCTATAGGGATACCTCTTCACTATCACGTCAAGCACTCCATCAATCTGAACCTAAGAACGTCGATGCCCAATGGACTAATCTATCAATGCTCTATTCTAGAAAATGATGAGATTAGGAGGAAGATTCAAGAACTATTACATAAATGGCACATCAGGCCAAGCTAATCACCCCGTGGGAGCTCGATTGTGTTGGTATAGAAGAAGGATGGGACTTGGAGGCTCTATATTTTCTACCAAGCGTTGAACAAGATCACTATCCAGAATAGGGACCCAATCCCACAGATTGATGAACTTCTTGACCAACTCAAGGGGGCCAAATATTTCATCAAGATTGGCTTGGAGTTAGGTTATCACCAGGTGCCTATCGAACCCTCTAATGTGTGGAATATTGCCTTCAAATCCAAGGAGGGCCTTTTCCAATGGTTATGCGTTCCGTTTGGATTTAGGAATGAACTTGTAACATTCAGGAGACTGATGAATGACATCTTATGACCCTTCTCTAATGCATTCGTGGTGGTGTATTTATATGACATCTTGATCTTCATCCAGAGTTAGGAAGAGCACCTCCACCATATTCAACAGACCCTTCAAATCATGCAACAACACAAGCTGTGTGCTAACTTGGAGAAATGCACCTTTGGCCTGACCCAAGTTTAATATTTTGGGTACATAATTGATGAGAAGGGTGTATATGTGGACCCATCCAAGATACAAGTCATTGGGGATTTGCAAGCCCCAACCACTCTAATAGAGCTCTGCATCTTTTTGGGTCTTGCCAACTTCTACCATAGGTTCATGTTGGGGTCCTCTCATATCACTTGGCCTTTAAGTCAAGTCACCAAGGGTAGAGTAAAAGCAAAGTTTTTTTGGTCTGAAATCCAACAACAAGCATTCTCTAAGTTGAAGAATTGTCTTTGTTCTGCACTAATACTCACATTACCAGACCTACAACAACCATTTGAGATTGGGACAGATGCCTCCAACTATGCTATTGGTGTGGTTCTTACTTAGCATGGGCATCTATTTTCTTACCACAGTGAGACACTTTCAGACACAATCTGAAAGTACCCCACTTATGATAAAGAAATTTATTCCATTGTGCATGTTTGTCATCAATGGAAGAATTACATTATGGGGAAGGGAATGGTCATCCACACAGACCACTAACCTCTATAGTTATACAAACATAAGGGAAGTTGCAAAATGATCGCCATCAGAAATGGTCCACATACCTGCAACAGTTCCATTTAAACATTAATTATAAGAAGGGAAGCACCAATAATTTCGTTGATATCCTCAGCCGACCCCGGTCATGGCACTGATCAATGTACTTGACTCCAGTGGGCACAAGTCATCGAGGTGGCCACATATTTACAAGAGCGATATAAAATTCAATAGAACATACCAGACACTCCTGGAAGGGAAGCAAGTTCCAAATTTTCACCTTTAGGATGCATTGTTATGCCACCTGGGAAACATCTGTTTTCCTTCAAGTGAACTTTCCAAGATGATTTGGGATGTGCACTACATTCGGGTCACTAGATGTTCAGAGTAGAGAAAATAGTGGCGGTATTGGAGAAGTATTTTTATTGGCTGAAACTTCGTCAGGATGTTGGGAAGTACATTAGATATTGTACTACTTGCGCCATTTCCAAACCAACCATCAAGAAGCAAGGCCTATATACTCCTCTACCTACTCCTAGTTAGCCTTGGGAATCTATCTCCATGGATTACATGTTGGGCCTTCCTTCTACTAAGCACAAAAATGATTGTGTTTTCATGATTGTTGACAGATTCTCTAAGATGGCCATCATGGCAGCCTACAAGAAGAGTATCACAACAAAGGCCATTACTAAGTTCTTGTTTGAGCAATTATGGCTACACTTTGAGATCCCACAGTCCATTGTCTCATATCAGAACATCAGATTCCTAGTGCATTTTGGTCAAGTCTCATGTTGATGCTAGATACAAAACTTACTAAGTCCACATATTTCCATCCCAAAATGGATGGCCAAACAAAGGTTGTCAACAGGATCATTGTACACATTCTATGCATGTACAAGTTGAAGCATCCACACACATGGGATGAAAGCCTACCCTATGTTCAGCTCAGCTACAATATAGCTCTTCATAGCTCAACAGGCCACCACCCCTTTCAAGTAGGGCTAGGATTTTATTCATTATGTCCCATTGATGTGGCCATACCATTTGTAACTACTCAGGTAGATTTGGCTCATTTCCAGTCCAAAGCCGACAGGGCTAACAGATTCATTGAGCAGATGCAATACATCTACTAGTAGGTCCATGATATATTGGATAGAGCCAATGCTAATTACAAGTAGCACCATGATCAGCATTGGGTGCCACACAAGTTCCAAGTGGACGACAAAGTGTGGCGACATTTGTAGAAGGAGCACCTCGCTGGACCCCACCGTAATCTTCGACCGCTCTAATATGGGCCATACACCATCTCCAAGGATGTAGGGGACTACACCTTCGAGCTTAGAATTTCACCATTCCTTGGTCTTCACCCAGTATTCAATGTAGACCGCCTTTAGCCATACTTTCCACCATTGTTAGACACATCTGACGTTGTAGAACAACTCACACCAATAGAGATAAACCCAGACTTCATGGAACAAGCCACCACAGATCGGATCATGGACACATAGACCAAGAAAACTCGCCAACAAAATATCCAACTATATCGGGTTTTTAAAGTTGGCCAACTCCTTCACCAGGGACCAAGTTCAGCAGAAGTTTCCCCATCTCATGGAGGCACTCAACGTAATAGGGACCATTGCTTCCTAAGGGGGGAGGAATAATCCAAGTGGATATTGGTTGCCACCCACCTATTCCACTTGGACCCCCAACATTGTCTCCTTCATTTTTTTGGTTTCCTTAATTGTAGCACAATTTACTATTTTTTGCAATTTTTCGGGTCCTAAACCTCTAGAGCTATTTTGAGGCCCTAATCAACATTTTTTGGGAAAACAGAGAGTGTTAGGCCCCTATACTACTAGTGTAACCCCTTATTGTTATTCGTACAACCCCCTTATTATATTGTTGTACCCATGTAGTCTCCATATTATTACTATTGTGCCCCATAGAAGTCCACTATTGGTATTATTGTGCACTTACATTATTATTGTTATGTCGGCTCTGATTATATTATGACCCCTTAGACTCCTATATATAGAAAGGAGGTCTTGTCATTTGTATCATCCAAGAATTTTTCCATTTGTGTAATGTAAAGGAGGTTGCCCCCTTGAAGAGGCTTATTTCTAAGGCATTCATCTATCTTTTCTATATTTTTATGAGCTGGTTTCATGACATTTGATATCAGAGCTTTGGATTCTAGGGTTTTCACTTCTCCAAACAGGTCATCGTGGAATTTTCATTATAACTTTATTTTGAAGATTTTTTAGAAGCTAAAAATAAAACCCATTTGAGAATAAATCTTGCTGAAGCTCGGGACCGAATTTCAAAGCTTGTCTCACTATATTTTCGGAGATATGATTTGAGGAAGTTATAGTTTTTGCAAGCACCATAATTTCATCTAAAACAAGTCATCGTGGAATTTTCACTATACCATTTTTCTACGAAGTTTTAGAAGCTAAAACAAAAACCCATTTAAGAAGAAGTTGGTCTAAACCATGTTTCTGAATTTCAAATCTTGTCTCGCTATATATTTGGATATATGATTTGAGGAAGTTAGGGTTTTTGTAGACTCTCGAATTACATCCTAAACATGTGACCTTGGGAAGATCATCATAACTTTCTCTATGAGAAACAAATTGAAATTTCGTAAGATGTTATAGAAAGAGGATGGGTTGGAGTTTTTTATGTATAGTTTTTAGATGTGAAGGTCGAAACAGTGACATGTGGCATGTCGTACAATTTCTCTTTACTAAAACATTATATAATCAAGTCATCTTAGGAGATTGGGCATAACTCTTTCTTGGAGAATCAAATTCTGATCAGACTTGCGGGGTTAGAAAGAGGACTCAGAGGGCTACTGCAAAAGACAATGTTAGAAATTTGAGATCTAAAAATATAGAGTTACAGTCATTTCAAGATCGAGCTCCTAAAATCAAGAAAAGGTGATATGAGGAAGTTTGATGGAACGGATCTAGTAAATTGGATACTACAGGTGGAGCAATATTTTGATCTATATGGTGTACCATTGTTACAAAAGGTATGTATTGCATCTTCATATTTAGAATTGAATCAATTTTTATGGTATAAAGGGCTTTGTTCTCGTAAACAACTTTTTACGTGGTCAATTTTCACGGAGGAAATCATAACACATTATGAGGATACAAAGAGAAACACCTTCTTTAGAGCAACACCACAACAATTGGAAGAAAAAAGAGAAAAAGGGCTTTGTTACAAAGTGGAAAGCAAAATTATGGAAACAATGAATTCTACCCTTCACAACTATAAACATGGAAGTTTTGTTTCTCATAGCCTTCCACTACCTACAAGGGTGACACCACAACAATTGGAAGAAAAAAGAGAAAAAGGGTTTTGTTACAATTGTGATAGAAAATGCACTAAAGGTCATAAGTGTGCTGAGAAGAAATTATTTTACATAGATTATTAAGAGGAGGAAGTAAAGGATCAAGAAACATCAAAAGAAGAGGATCTACACCATGAAACAACCCCAGATAAAGAAGAAATGAATTTGACCATATCTTGTAAAGCATTGGCAAGAATTACCACTCCTCAAACTCTCAAGATAGAAGGACATATCAAGAAGAAAAATGTTCAAGAAGTGAAAGATTACATAGAGCATCAACAAATGAATCCGACCATATCTTGTAATGTACTTGAAGAAACTACCACTCCTCAAAATCTAAATATAGAAGGACATATCAAGAAGAAAAAGCTTCAAGCAATGAAAGATCACATCGAGCATCAACAACAAGTTCTCCAACTTTTAAAAGATAACGCTACTTTGGTGCAGAATTGAATGAAACAACAGGCAGATCAACATCGCAATGAAAGAAGTTTTGATGTAGGTGATTGGGTATTTTATGGTTACATACATACAAACAAATGTTCCTCAAGAAATCTATTTATGAGAAGGAAATGTTGGCAATACTACATGCACTTAAGAAATGGCGACCTTACAAAATGGGAAAACACTTCAAGGTAAAAATGGATCATGATAGTCTTAAATACTTTTTAGAAAAACTATTATCTTTAGAAGAACAGAAAAAATGGGTCACAAATATGTTGGGTTATGACTTTGACATCATCTATAGAAAAGGGAAGCAAAATTTGGTTGCAGATGCACTCTCAAAAAAGGATGAGGATGTGGAAGCATTGTTTTGTGCTATTTCTATTATCCAACCAGATTGGATAAACAAAGCAAGGGATGAATGGAAGAAGGATGAAGAAGTGTGACCACTCATTCAAAAGTTGCAAAAGATCCCAATTCAAACAATATTGCTAGAACTTGAAGAGGAAGGAAAAATCATATTGGAACCTGGAGCATTCATAGAAACAAGAACCTAATAGCTATGAAATTGATCAATTTCAGAGTATCACATCAATTGCAAGAACTTACTTGTTGAAGATTCCAGATGGGAGGACAAGAATTTTATACAAAAGCATCAAGAACTACTCAATCATTGAGGGCAAGACTTTTTGAAGGAGAGGGGCATGTTAGGCCCCAATACTACTAGTGTAACCCCTTATTGTTATTAGTACAACCACCTTATTATATTTTTGTACCCATATAGTCCCCATATTGTTACTATTGTGCCCCATAGAAGCCCACTATTGTTAATATTGTGCCTGTATATTATTATTGTTATGTCAGCTTTGATTATATTATGACCCCTTAGACACCTATATATAGAAAGGAGGTCTTGTCATTTGTATCATCCAAGAATTGCTCATTTGTGTAATGTAAAGGAGCTTTCCCACTCAAAGAGACTTATTTCTAAGGAGTTCATCTATCTTTTCTATCTTTTTGTAAGCTGGTTTCATAACAGAGAGACTTGAAACATCCCAAACCATCTTGACCAATTTTTTTGGCCTTCTCTTCGAGATATTCAAAACGCAATATTATGATAGCCAAATGGAGATCATATGCCAAAGTTATGACCCTAGGAAGCAGATGTACCAATTTACCCAAATGGGGCCCACAGTTTTGGCACTTCATCTCCTAGGGTTATATTTTTGGATGTTTAGGGTTTTCCATTGTTTCTCAATAATAAATAGGCCTCTAAGCCTCATTGTAACACTATTTATAGGCATGTAGCCACCACATCTCTTCTAAGAGATAAGCTACCATCGCTTGAGCTATCTTATTTCCATTCTATTTGTAAGCATAGTTCAATATTTTTCTATTAATGAAATGAAGTGTTTTTCTACTGCATCTTTGTATTTATGATTATATCTGTAAGTTGTTTTGTTCTTGTTTAAGTTCATATCAGTGGTATCAGAGAAATCTGCTCTTTCTCTATTTTTCTTTACATGTCCCCAATGAGGTCAAGGTGTAAGGACTTAGGGCTTGACTTGGTTGAACCATTGCAAGATCGAACTCATAAAACTCGACGACTTCCCATGGCAGAAGAGAAGAAATATGAGGGGGAAGGAGATCTTCACGTTAGCCAGTAGTGCAACCTTCCCTATTGCATCAAGTCGTTCACAAATGAGGTATTGTTTGTTGTTTATTTTCCTGAAGTTTGTGATGTATTTTTAGGAAAACCATACTTGACGTGGAAGAGACATGTTTTATATGAGTCTAGACCTCACTCTGTGATTATTACCTTGGCCAACAATTGTACAGGATATCGGAGGTAGCCCCGCCTACCACCATCTCTTTGATCACTGAAAAGAAATATAGTAAGATCATTTCCCAGACTAGGAAATTTACTTTCCTTATGATTCACCCTTAGGGCCAGAAGAAGGTTGTGGCCATGACTTCCAAGCAGGGCTCCTCTGCACACCAACACTAAAAGGACAAGGTTGTGGAGGAGTATAGGGATATTTTTAACTCACCTACAGGCATACCTCTGCACTATCAGCTCAAGCAATCCATCGATCTAACCCCAGGCACTTTGCTGCCAATGAATCGATCTATCGACACTTTGTTATAGAAAAGTATGAGATCAAGAGGCAAATTCAGGAACTATTGTAGAAAGGGCACATCAAGCCAAGCTCATCACCCCATGGGAGCCCGATTTTATTGGTACAGAAGAAGGATGGTACCTAGAGGGTTTGTAGTGACTACCAGGCATTGAACAAGATCATTATTCAAAATAAGTACCCAATCCCACAGGTTGATGACCTTCTTGACTAGTGCAAGGGTGGAAATATTTCAGCAATATTGACTTGAAGTTAGGTTATCACCAGGTACCTATCAAACCCTCTGATGTGTGGAAGATTGTGTTCAAATCCAAGGAGGGCCTTTTAGAATGGTTGGTCATGCTGTTCAGATTAACAACGCCCCTGAAACCTTCATGAGACGGATGGATGATATCTTGCGACCCTTCACCAATGCATTCCCGGTGGTGTATTTAGATCACATCTTGATCTTCAGCCAGAGCTAGGATGAGCACCTCCACCATATTCGACAAGTCCTTCAAACCCTGTGACAACACAAGCTATGTGCTAACTTAGAGAAATGCACCTTTGGCCTTACCCAAGTTCAACATCTTGGGTACATAATTGATGAGTAGGGTGTACATGTGGACCCATCCAAGATAAAATTGATTTGAGATTGGCTAGCCCTAACCACTGTAACAGAGTTTCGCAGCTTTTTGGGTATTGCCAACTTCTACATTAGGTTTGTGTTGGATTTCTCTCATATCACCTGGCCTTTAAGTCAAGTCACCAAGGGCAGAGAAAAAGAAAAGTTTTTTTGGTCTAAAACACAACAACAATCATTCTCTGAGTTGAAGAATCACCTCTGTTATACACCAGTGCTCATATTACCAGACCTGTAACAACCATTTGAGATTGAGACAAATGCCTCTGACTATACTATTGGTGTGCAGTTCTTACTTTGCATGGGCATCCAGTGGCTTACCACAGTGAGACACTTCCAGACACAATCCGAAAGTACCCCACTTACAACAAAGAAATGTATTCCACTGTGTAGGCCTGTTGTCAATGGAAGCATTACATTCTGGGGAAGGAAACATCATCCACACATACCACCGACCTCTATAGTTCATACAAAAACAAGGCAAGTTGCAGAACGATTGCTATCATAAATGGTCCACCTACCTGCAACAGTTCCATTTGAACATTAAGTATAAGAAGGGAAGCACCAATAATGTCGATGATTGCCTCAACCGACTACCAATCATGAGACTGATAACTATGCTTTGCTCCTGTGGGCATGATACATCGAGGTGGCGATGACGTTGATGGATCTGCCAACATGTTAGGGGATCTCCCTCGTAAGAAGTACCAATTAGACATCATACCGTCTGGTGTAGGAGTCCCAATAGTGGGTTGTATAGCAATACCTTGACCGCGATTTTGTACAGAGGCAAGTAAGATAACTCTGTTGATAGCAAGGGTGTGACCGCTGCAGTGAGTCAAGGAAAGTGCATGAAAGGTTCTATGACAGGTGGGTTGAGATTAGTGCACCCCTTGGCAACCTATAATA
Organism: Pinus taeda; assembly: GCA_000404065.3. NCBI lineage: Eukaryota > Viridiplantae > Streptophyta > Pinopsida > Pinales > Pinaceae > Pinus > Pinus taeda. The sequence goes on from APFE030475127.1 coordinate 30,568, forward strand.
GTACTCGGATAGGAAGGGAACACATGAGCGAAGATACATCACAAGCTGGAAAGCAAGTCAGTTGGCAATCCAAAGTGATGGTTAAACCAATCAACACATTTCAGAAAGATTCACACATACTCATACAGAATAGTTCATGCATGCATGTGTAAGAAAGAAAATACATATTCCATTTAGTGTAAACAAGATAGCTGGAATACAATACAACATATGCATGAAACATGTTGGCTATTATTATATAAAGAAGTGTAAGCTCCAGTCATACAATACATCCATGTACACCTGCTAGCCTAAATAGTGGAATGATATAGCTACATCTTCCTACTCATCCAAAGGATGAACTAGCTCCATGTAGTGGAGGAGCCAAGGCATGTTACAATATTGTCCAATCTCTCTCGAAGATAGTATTATCGAAAGCTTTGCTGACAAAATCCCTTTACAATGAGTTATGAGGTTCTATTTAAAGCAAAGGGTGGGGTGACCCTTGACATTCCCCTTTGTGATAGTTCATCTACCCTCATGACTCTTCATCTACTCTATGATTGTTGCATCCAACTATTGACACTTGAACTTCCACTTGACATGACGTTACATTACAATGCACATGTGAGACGAAATGGCTTGAGAAAGCCATGCAAGACATCAATGAAACTCGGTCCATTATGGTGAGACTAACTCTTTGACATGCTTGTGATGGTGAAGGTGGCGAGCTAATGCCAAGCTTGGGCATCAGTGATGGTGTGCATGGTGACATCTTATTCAATCAAATTGTTGCCTTCGTTGCATCCGGTGCATTGGTATGGTTCCTTCATCCAACTCATCTGCTAACATGTGCATGGTGTTATTGGGTGCAATTGAACTAGAAACAAACTGATGCACAGTGTCAGTGCTGATGTTCAAGTGTGTGTTGGTGGCCATGTGAATCAACTTACCGAAGTACATGTTCAACTCCAATTGGACTTGCTTCTTGTCTTCGCCTTGGTGAGTGTGTTGAATGGGTCAGATCCCATGCCTGCGCACAATGACATGCATGTTGTGGAATCCCTTGCATGTGATCAACAACACTTCTCACCATGTTTCCTCTGTGCCAGTTGTTGGGCTAGACCTATAACTTGTACGGGTGCAGATTCATTCGTGAGTGCACGCTGCACCCATTGATGTTCCTATTCATGTTGTAACTAATTCGTTTATCTGTGCAGCTTCATGTTCTTCGTTGAGTTGCTGCTTCAGCACATGCAACTCCTTCTTTGTTCCATTCTCTATCTTCATGCGATCTTCATGTCGCGCCATCACCTCATAGCCTAAGTCTCTAGATTTGCTTTCATCGTCAGTGGATCTGCTTGAGCTTGCAACTTTTTTCTCCCTCTATGTTGTCAACAACCTTCCTCTTGCATTCGTTTCATTCGTTGCATTTGATATGCTGCCTTTAGTTGTTTTTCATGATGTTGCCTGCTGTAATGTTGTTTCTGTCATATCTTGATGTCCTTTTCTACAAACAACTTGATATCTTCGTGAGTAGGCAAGCTCATAGACATTTGATCAACTGCATCTCTAGGTGTGCTCTAAACGGTGTCTTCGACTTTGCTCTCTTGGAAATCATTGTGCCTACACTGCGAAGAGGCAGATGAACACCTGAAATACGTGGAGACATGGAAGTAATCATGGCAATAAATTTGTCAGTCAAAAAACAAAATTAACTTGGGAACTGACTTGCAACATACCTTTGTGGTTGATCATGAAGGTTATGCAATTTTGGCTAGGAGGTTGGGAGACTGACTACCAAGACTGCGCAAGGCATAGTCTGGGCTGCTGGGAGATTGACTGAATACTGGAACTATGCAATGCATAGTCCAGTCTGGCTGATGACTTCTGGAATTGTGCAATGCGCAATCTCAACTAGCAATGGTTGTAGGCTTAGTGACTACATTGCACAATTTCTTGGCCAGTAGTCGCCATCCCTCAAAAATCTACAAAAAATTCCTCAAGGATAGTCAATGGGCATAAATGTGCATTTCCTGAGAGGAAGACAAACCCTTCCCTCTCAGGGTTGTGCAATGTTTCCTTAGTGAGGCTCTTGATGAGGCAGAGTCTGGGCCAAGGCTACCCGAACTCGCCAACGGGCAACTTAAAGCAAATGCGGTAGTGAATGCATGGTGGCACTAAGTGAAAGTAGAAGTGATTGACAGTGCATGTAAACATGATTGCAAGATTGAGTAAACAGATCAACATGCATGTGGGTGAAGCGAGTCACCGAATCGGCGACCGTTCATGCAAAACAGTTTCATGCATGCAACAACAATGAGATAGCAATGAAAACTGAAACAATGCTAGGACAAGATAGTATACATGTAAAAAACAACAAGATCTCACTGAAATCAAGCAGAAATATTCATACGAAATGAAACACAAAAAGTGCCAGAAACACAACACAAGTCATGAAAGCTAGCTTACCCCAAAACATTTGAGTTGAGTGTGCTGACATCTCCTCGATGTGATGTGGGATGTCAAAGCTGCAAGGTTGATGTGAGGAATGATCTCTACGACATTTGGTTTATGAGTTTTGATAAAATCTAGGTTGTGATGCACATGCCACAAATCTAGGGAAACCAACACTTGATGGGAGGTTTCGGAAAGGATCCTTGCATTTAACCTACAACTGCTAAACATAGATCCCTAAAACAAGGGATTCTTTTGTATGCTACCTTGGGAGCAGTAGCCCATGCATGCAAGTCAATTTTTCTTAGTCACGAAGGGAACCAGTCAACTCAACTGCACATGCAAGAGACTGCTCAACTGCTGGGAGAAAATGTGCATTTCTGGATAGGATCTAGGATCGCTAGCCAGGAGATTTGCATAATTTCTGGGCAGAGAAGCTGACTGTTGCCCAAATTTGTGCAAATTTTGAGTTGAGTAGCCCTGTTAGGGAAAATTGCACAATTTTCACTGAGTGTTGACTGCCAAAATTGCACAATTTTGGAGCCCAACAGACTGCCAGTTAGGATTACACAATTTCTGAAGGGAAGGTTGGTTTCCCTCCACAATTGCATAGTTTCTTGGGGGAGTTGCTCAGCCTGCAACTAGACCATGTCCAGGTGATCATCCTATGAGGGAAATGCATCGAGTTGTGATTGAAAAGCTTCATTTGTGCAAGAAAAACACTAAAGCTTGTGAACTTGATGAAGCAAGGGACGCTGCTATGAAAGTTGGAAGGGAGGCTCCAAAACGAAGCTAAGGCAAAATTTTGGAGAGTGTTGTAGCCTCTACAACACTCAGCGACACACTTGTAGAAATATAGTTCTCTAACTGGACCTTGTTCGTGAAAAGCAAGTCTAAAACCTCCAGAAGTATTGTTCAATTCTCAGCTCATCTTGGTTTCACACTAGCTTGATTGTAAGATGTAGCATCTGCCAAAATCTTGGCCAATTGACACACATTCCAAGCCAAGGCAAAACAATTGTTTTGATTGGGGTTGAGGGGTATATGGGTGCACAAGCAGTATAGTTGTCAGAGTCTTAGTTTCATCTCTCGTGTTGCTCCGCTGCCAGCAAGCCTAGACAGTACCTCGAGGGAGTCACATAGGAACAAAAACATGGCTTCACCACCATCGAGCCTGGTCAATACCCCGATGGAGTTACTTGCATTGCCTCTCTGTGCAAGAAGCCTTTCTCTTCTTTTGCCTTATTCATTTTTCATTTTTTCAAACTTTTTTCACTTTTTTATTTTTTGTAACTATGCACAACACTTATTCATTTCAGAGGTGGAAGAGGGATCCTGACTTATTGAGAGCAGAAGGGGTTGTTCCGGCACAGAAGTATTTTATTATACCTCTGACGTGCTTGTTAAGGTTTCCCCCCTCACCTTAGTCTACTTGAATAAGCTCACAAGGGTTAACCTAAAAAAAATCGAATGGAGAAGGTGCCACTAGTTAGCATGGAATCGTTGTGTTTTCACCAAGGTTCACTTCGAACAATACATATTTTCCTTTGACATATCATGGACTAAGCGTAACAATTTCTTCATACAGAGGCAAGATGACAGATAACCAAGTAGTGATAGTTGTACAAGCCCTCTTGTACTTCACCCAACTCGATTCAAGAGTCATACATGGTTTCATGTGAAACTAACCTACGAACAAAACAAGCGAACTAATAAACAAACAACGAGCAAAAGTGAAAGTGAAAGTAAAGTGACTAAGAACATAAGCAAGCAAGCAAACAAACAGAAAAAACTTGTAAGAAAACAAGCATGCCAACTAAAATAAAACACTAGTCCTACTCCTACACTAATGGTGCATGGGCCTGATCACGTGAAGTGATATTTCCATGCAGCCACAACCCATTGGTTTACCCATGTTGGTGAAGGCTTGATCCGTGAGAAACCCAGTTTTGCGAACCAACAATCAAGAAAGATATAAGAATGAAGACAGCCACACTTCATGTTTCAAAGTTCCCACAGGACATAAGTGAGTGCAAGTGCATGATGAGCAGTCTGTGGACTTATCATAGTGTTTTGTGACACTGTGTGAAACCTCAAAGCATAAGAACACTCTTGACTGTGACATGCAAGCAAACAAAAGAAGCAAATGTAACTTGCATTTTGAATGAGTGCTTGTAATGTAAGATTCCTCCAATGCATGAGCAATGGGATTGTGCAGTTCGAGTGGAGGAAGTATGATCTATGTGTGAGATTGATCTTCAATGCATATAGATGAGTGATGAGGAGCCTTGGGTGATTGAAAGTTTTCATGTTTGGAAGTGAGACTAACCCCAAGAGAGCGAGGGCCTGACATAACCATCAACTTGGGCTGAAGTGCCTTGACATTCTTACATGTTTCAAATTCATCATCAGATAGATCATCATAAACCGGTGGCTTCGAAATATCAACTATGGTAGAGTCATGATCATGATAAAATATGGAAGAATGGATCATGACTGCGATGATAAAAAAAATCAATGATTTCATCGGCATCCTCATGATCAGATGAATCAAATAGAGGGGTAGATGAAAAGTGAACAAACTCATCCTTTGTGTTTCCAAAAAAGATAGATGAAAGAACGAGTGGATTTTCAATGAATAACTTATCCTCTCCATTGTCGAATGATGGACCAACATCCGGTGAGTCCTGCGAGTGATCAACAATGGGTGCATCCATGGATGAAGACGCACATGCAAAATCATGGATGGCAGGTTCACCAAAAATCTTAGGAAAGAACGGAGGGGGCTCAGATGAAAGGGAGTCATCCTTCACAAAGTTTTCATGCTCAAGCTCCCACTCATACTCTTCGTGAATGATAGTGAAATACAAACTTCATCAAAGGCTTGTTCCTCATTCACAACAAGTGAAGAGTCTAGAGTGGAAGAACACAAGCCAGTATCATCCGGAGGAACACCCGAGTGCAAAGATGGAGGTCATAGAACATAATGCATATGAGAACTCAAAAGAATTACAATCAAATATGTGTGAAAATTGAGAGAAGTGATGTTGGGAGGATGTGAAAGCTAAACAAGTGTGTGAGCATGATCCTCAACATCACTCAACAGTGGTGGAGTTGTTGA
>APFE030475135.1:0-11117 GCA_000404065.3 Pinus taeda
TACAACCCCCTAGCTCTTGTATTGGCTGATATGTTTACTAGTACGTAGGTGTTGACCTACAAAATGGTACCACCTTCATTCTTTCTCCAAGGACCACATTTCATAAATTTTCAGATTGGATACTCTTGGTACACATCAACACAATATGTAGGCCACGTTTCATAAAATTTTCATACTGGACCCATCAGTAGCATTGAAGCTCAAAATCAATCACCACTGCAATACAACCATCAAATACAACTGCATCACCCAATCACTGAAACCTATCAAATCTGAAGAAAAACATAATAAGTCAATGTGAATAGTCAGATCATTGTCACCAGAACATAGAGCTGAAACCAGAACACTACATCAATGACCAGAACCAACTGCAACCTAAAAAATCATATGTCAAAATGTATACGCTATTTCAATGTGGACAATCTATGTGTATACACAACTTTCTGTAACCCAACCTGCGTATACCTCAAAACATACTGAATCATAAAACTTCTGAACCAAAAATTGTACTACCCAAAAACATTCTAAAGATCTATTGTCATATTACAGAGTTCTACATAGATAGTAGCAAATATCACCCTTCTTACTCAATCAATCAGTCAGCGAGACTCAATTTCCTTATATAATTAGTTTTACTTGAGATCTAATAAAGACATCATTGACAAACAACTGTAAAACAACAACAATGATCAGATGGATCAGTCATTTCTGAACAACAAGCCCTTCCTCTGCATACGCTACTTGGAAGTGTCAAATCCATGTGTATACACGTCTTCACCGAGGCGGACCTGCGTATAGATATCCAAATAATGACTTACAACTTCACAACTTTTCAAGACTTCAGATATACCCATATCATATCATTTAAAGGATAAAACATGCATTAAGACTCAGATCTAGCCTGTCCATTATTAGATCATACAATGATAAGACATTTCATGTCTTATGATCCTAATCCATCATTATATCTCATCCATCATAAAACACTTAGGAGCATACTTAGTTCAGATCAAGCAAAGCATCAAAAACCTATATCATGCATATTTGCTTTTGATATAACTCTTCATAATATTTTCATCACTTCCACACCTCACACTTTGATCTTGACATCCTTATATAGTTTTAGCCTTTTTCAATATCTCGGGTCAAAACCATAGTTATGCCGATGGTATTCTTTGACGGGATCAATATTCTTTGCTGCACTCATTACTATGGGCCAATACCATGGTAGGAACCCCTGGTATTCTTTAATCTTAATTTCCATCCCATACATGTTTTTCCTTCTGTGAAATTGTGTGCATATGTATACACGCCTTATATTCTATGTACCTGCGTGTATACGTTACTTGGACTAGGTTAAACAACATATACAACTTAAAACATTCTCTTTCCACAATTTCTTGATTCTGATATGAAATCCTTTGTCCCATCATCCTGTTCTCCTGTTCCATTACTCTGTTAACTCTTAATTGACTTATTACAATGTGAGTTGCCATCATACATCACTTCTGAACTAATTCCTCTGAACTGCCCTGCATTTTGCCATGCATTCTATCACATCTTATTTATATATTTATCAAGTATTCCATTCATCAAATAGGTTGTTATCAAGGACAACTTCATCAGGTAGGTTGCTATCAAGGACAAAATTAACAATCTCCCTGTATCAAACTTCTGATTTTGAGTTGTAAGCCTTTGACCGTCATTATGTTCCATCATTTTGTTCTTCTCTGATATCTCTATTTCATCATTCTGTCACCTCTGATCTGGCTTGTAGATTCATTTAGTTACCATATATTTGTTCTGTTAAAAGTGAGTTTCCATCAAGGACAACACATGTATCATAATGCCAACACTCTCCCCCTTTGAACTTGATGGCAACCACTTTGGTTTTTTGTCACTACAACTTGTAAATAACAACGAGACAAGCACCAAGCTTTTCAAAACATCAAGCTACTCTCCAAACACCAAGATACTCTCCCCCTTTGACATCAAGGGAAAAGCATTGACCAATGTTAAATGAAGACTTCCATATCTGAACTGCTAAATACGAACACTGATCATGCTCCCCGTAGGCACATGTTGAATTCTCTAATCGAACTCCCCCTTAGTACACGCTAAGATGCACTATATTTTCCATGCTCCCCCTAAGCACATGCAGAGGCTGCAGAAATATTTTTCAAAAGAATAACATGACTCTACAACTCAACTATGTGAGTATGACCTTCCTATCATCAATGACTGATACATACATCAATCTCCCAACCAAGTGGGGATACAAATTTGACTCATCCACCAAACCAAGTGGGATTACATATTTGACATCATCTTAAAAGTCCATATCATAGATCTTTACATGACCTTTACATCAAATGATATACATGACATTTATAACAAAGCCCAAATACCTAAACAAGATCATGATAATTATCAGCAACTGTCATACACCATAAATGATCTGCACCATAAACATCTATCAGTAGCATCAAGAGTAACAACATGTATATGTCCATCATCAATTCGCAAGATAAGACAATGTAACTTTAATATCATCAGCTTGTGACGGAGTATGTCGCTTATAGATATCAACTCATCCTCTTGATCTTATCAAGATCAACTTGCTCTATTTGCTTAGTAGAAAAATCCTTAACCTAGCCTTCCATGAATCAACTAAGCGCATATGTCATATCTCCAAGCAGTGATATAAAAACCATTCACATCATATCATATGTATGTAAAACCACCATAGTCATCATCTATGACCATAACATCGTCATCGTAGCAATAACTACATGATCTTTCCACAAGAACCCTCAATATATCAACCATGTATCATTACTATGGATTTTTCCAACATCCCACATCTGATAAGCTCAACCATGATAAACATATGTGAGAACCAAACCTATCATCATAAAGTAAGAAGTCATCATCATTATGTGACCAAGAAAGCCATGTCTCCAAATAGCTATGCCTTCATGAAACATGCAATTACACCATTCTCTTGGCCAACCAACAATATTTACCAATATGCAACTTCAGTAATCATCCATGTATCCAACATAGAGATAGAAATATGTATCTAGCTTCTCATTAATGTGAAAGGAAAACAGCGAGCCCACGGTCATTTTGTCAATTTTTCTTGATACCATCAAATGCATTAATCCTCAACCATGACCCAAGAACTATAGGAATCCTAATCCATAACTGCACCATATGAAATTTATGCATCTTTGAAGGCATGATGATAATAGCTCAAAAGAAATGAGTGACACTTATCATCATCAAATAATGAAGTTGTGTACTCAAGCTTTGTTCTTCTCCTTGAACTTATGAATATCACCATGTAAGTAACATAACTATATGCATTATCAAAGGAGTCATCCACAAATCTGATCTGAAGCATCAAAATAACTAAGTGGCTCAAGAAAAGTATCATCTGTGATTTCATCCTAGGCAATTCATGACCGCAACATGACGCATCATTTAAACACTTCAACAACATAAGCATCCTCATCATTGATCAGAATCATGTACCAAAGACTTCTAAACATAATGCCAACAATGCTTTATTAGAAGCATAGACTATGCTCCCCTTCAACCTGTGCCAACTGTTCACTGTCAGATCTGACCATTGCATATATCAGTGAGAATCATCAAGGCATCATCATCAACCAGTTATACATCAAGTCATCAACAAATTATGAGGGTAAAAAGTACTTCTAAATAGCATCCACAGACTATAATCATAAACCATCAAAACATAAAAGACAATTGATAATTGTTTGAACCATATCAAACCCTTTTCCTGAGTCTGTCCCACTACTTCATCAAACTAACATATACACAACTATGCAGTTTTGAACTCATGTATATATGCAACGTGTCTTCATAATATCTGCGTATGAAAATTGGAACCCTGAATTTACTACTTTCAATTCCTCTCGAGTCTGTTCTGACTGTACTTGGTCCTAGAACTTTTGTTGAAACATTAGTTCCAATAACATCATTACCATGATGGTTCTTCATGAGAGACTCCATTTTTCTCTTGTCTCCAGTCATGTGATGAGCACATCCACTATCATCTTTGTCTTCGAATGAACGGAGAGAAAGAACACCTTATATGATCTTATTTTTCTTTATTTTTGGTGGATTCATCTTTTTCATAATTTTTTTATATAAATGTGCTTATTTGATTGCTTACCATATTGTCTACAGCGATCCATATGCTTGTTCCTGCATTCTTTTGTTATATGCCCAAACTTGTTACAAGCATAACATTTTATATGTTTCATATTCCTTCTATAGCAATCAATGGTTTTGTGACCAAACATATCGCAAGAAAAACAATATCCCTTAAAGTACCTGAAAATTGATGATCTTTCTGTGAGACGATTATTAGCTTAAAACATTCTACTTCTACACCTAGCTGCAACATGTCCAAAATTATGACAGATAGAACTTTCAACATTATTCATCAGAGGAAAGAATCGATTAACACTTCCATAGTTAGGAGTAAATGATTTTGTTTGAAGACTTTCTTTCCTTGGATGTTGACAAGGTTGACCTCTTTTCCCCTTGCTGAGAATTTCAGATTTTGCAATAGAATTCCTTGCCTCAGTTTGTGAGCTAGATTCACCTTTAACATTTTCATGAAAACCAAGACCAAATTTGATGACACAAGACCTTTGACTACTAAGAATATTATCCAAAATCTTAATACTATCTTGAAATCATAAAAGTTTATCCTTTTCTTCTAATTTACCTTTTAGGATATTTACCTCAACCTGATATTGCTTTTCCTTTTCTAGATACTACTTCTTCATGATTTCTTCAACTTTTCTTCCTTCTTCCACTTGTTTCCTTAATTTGAGAACCTCATTTTCTTGTTCGTCAAATGCTTGAAGTAGTTCTTCATTCTGCTTATTTAAATTTTCAAGATCTTGTTTTAAAGAGACGACCACATCTTCAAGACCTTCACAGTAACTGGTTCTTTCTTTTAGTTCCTTGGTTGTTGTATCCTTTTCATTCACTTCATTTCTTAATGATGTTACTTCATCCTGCAACCTTTGACATTGATCTTCCTTTTCCTTAAGCTGCTTCCTTATTTTTTTTCCTTCATCCAACTAATTTTTTAACCTAGTAACCTCTTCTTTGTAGGTACACTCCCTTTTGTCAAATAGATCTTGTTGATCTCTAATTTTATCCGTGAGCCTTTTAACTTTTGTCTCTATTAGATTTCTTTCACTTTCACCCACAAGAACAAATTCAGTTGTTTCACTGTCACATTCATTATCTTCAATATTGCATGAACAAAGAAATGTATCACCAGAGGACCAAAATTAGTACCTAATAATTCTTTTGCTTGTTTATCTTCAATTTGAGGTGATTATGAATCTGAATAATTGCTTCCACTTAATAGCCAATTGTCTCTCATGTTGTCATTGTTCCTTTGAGATGTCTTCTTCTTCTAAGGTGCTTTTTTCTTTTGCTTCTTTCTCATTATTACAATGGATTTCCTTTAAGCGATCAAACTTCTGCCAAAGAACCTGCCTCTGATACCAATTGTTGGGAAAATTACTAAGAGGGGGGCTGAATTAGTATTTTCAAATCAATAACTTTTTACATTTCATATTCAGATTTATATACACAACTTTACTGAAAGGAACATGCATGTGTACGCGATTGTTCTCTAGACAATTAGTGTATTTCCAGTGAACTTATGATTCAATTAATTCATCATATGTTTGTCTTCATCCAGTGCATCAGTACTTTATTAAACATTAGATAAACAATAACCATGTGTTGTAGTAAATAAACCATCACACATAAGCAACACACATGAACACAAAGATTTAAGGTGGAAACCCAATGCGAGACAAAACCACTTGCTGTTGTCATCTCTGTCTTCTTTTTAATATAAATAAAAAGTTGTTTACAATCTTGTACTAGTGCAGACTCATACCAGTACGCAAGCACCCACCTGTGTAAGGCTACAACCTTCACTCATTCTCCAACTTCTACTAGAAGGGAGCTACAACCCCCTAGCTCTTGTACTGGATGATATGTTTACCAATATGTAGGCACCATCCTACAGAAGGCTACAACCTTCACTCATTCTCCAACTGTTACTGAAAGGCAACTACAACCCCCTAGCTCTTGTAATGGCTGATATGTTTACTAGTACGTAGGCGTCGACTTACAGAACACTACAACCTTCACTCGTTCTCCAACTTCTACTAGAAGGGAGCTACAACCCCCTAGCTTTGTACTGGCTGATATGTTTACTAGTAATAGGCGCCAGCCTACCTATAACCTTCACTCATTCTCAAGCTTCTATAGGAAGGGAGCTACAACCCCCTAGCTCTTGTACTCGGTGATATGTTTACCAATACATAGGCGTCAACCTACAGAAGGCTACCACCTTCATTCTTTCTCTAGGGACCACGTTTCATAAATTTTCAGACTAGATACTACTAGTACACATCAACACAATATGTAGGCCACGTTTCATCAAATTTTCATATTGGACCCATCAGTAACATTGAAGCTCAAAATCAATCACCACTGCAATACAACCATCAAATACAATTGCATCACCCAATCACTGAAACCTATCAACTCTGAAGCAAAACACAATCAATCAATCTAAATAGTCAGATCACTGTCACCAGAACACAGAGTTGAACCTAGAACACTATATCAAAAACTAGAACCAACTGCAACCTCAAAAATCATATGTCATAATCTATATGTTATTTCAATGAGGACAATCTGCGTGTATACGCAACTTTCTGTAACCCAAACTGCGTATACCTCTAAACATACTGAACCATAAAACTTCTGAACCAAACATTGTACTACCCAAAAACATTATGAAGATCTATTGTCATATTACAGAGTTCTACATAGATAGCAACAAAGATCACCCTTCATACTCAATCAATCAGTCAACCAGACTCAATCTCCTTATACAATCAGTTTTACTTCAGTTCTAATGAAGACATAATTGACAAACAAGAGATCAGTAATTTTTGAACAACAAGCCCTTCCTCTTCATATGCTACTTGGAAGTGTCGCATCCGCTTGTATATGTGCCTTCACCGAGGCGAACCTGCATATAGATCTGCAAATAATGACTTATAACTTCACAAGTTTTCAAGACTTCAGATATACCAAGATCATATCATTTAAATGATAAAACATGCATTAGCACTCAGATCTAGCCTATCAATTATCAGATAATACAATGATGAGACATTTCAGTTCTCATGATCCTGATCCATCATTAGATCTCATCCATCATCAAACACTCAGGTGCATAATTAGTTCGAGTCAAGCAAAGCATCAAAAACCCATAACATGCATATTTTCTTTCGATCCAACTCTTCATAAGATTTTCATCACTTGCACACCCTCACACTTTGATCTTCACCTCCTTATATAGTTTTAGCCTTTTTCAATACCTCGGGTCAAAACCATAGTTACGCTGATGGTATTCTATGACGGGATCAATATTCTTTGTCCCTCTCATTACTATGGGCCAATACCATGGTAGGAATCCCTGGTATTCTTTAACCTTAATTTTTCATCCCATAGGTGCTTTTCCTTCTGTGAAATTGCATGCATACATATATGTGCCTTTTATTCTGTGTACCTACGTGTATACGCTACTTGGACTAGGTTAAACAACATATAAAACTTAAAACATTCTCTTTCCTCAATTTCTTAATTCTGATATGAAATCCTTTGTCCCATCAACATGTTCTTTTGTGTCATTACTCTGTTACCTCTGAATTGACCTGTTACAGTGTGAGTTGCCATCATACATCACTTTTGAACTAATTCCTCTAAACTGTCCTGCATTTTGTCACATCTGTAAGCACAACTACCATGCATTATGTCACATCCTGTTTATACCTTTATCAAGTATTCCATTCATCAAATAGGTTGTTATCAAGGACAACTTCATCAGGTAGGTTTCTATCAAGGACAACACTAACAATATTCCCTGTATCAAACTTCTAATTATGAGTTGTAAGCCTTTGACCATCATTATGTTCTTCTCTGATATCTTTGTTTCATCATTCTATCACCTTTGATCTAGCATGTAGATTCATTTAGTTACCATATGCTTGTTATGTTACAAGTGAGTTTCCATCAAGGACAAAACATGCATCATAATGCCAACAAATGTTATGATGCTATGGGGTGAACTTAATGTGTTAATGGAGAAATGCAATTATCAAAGCAAAGAACAATATAGCCCTATGAAAAATTAACATGGTATAAGATGTGGGTTGAAGAAAATCCTTGGAGATCACCCCCATGGAGACACTTTGGATGGAAGAAGGAAGAGGATGGTGGAGACCTAAAAGAATCCTAGGGTATGAAAGAAACCCTAAGTAGTTACTGCATAAGGATTTGATGATTAGGGTTTGAGAGAAACCCTGGTTTATAGTAAAGACTTGAGATTTGATGTATGAAACTCTAGCATGGTCTATCTGAATATGCTCAAGCACTTGGGACAGATTTGATGAAGCCCTAGATGGTCGGTTGCTGATAAAGATAATTGAAGGCAACGTCCTTATGTGGATTGTGATGACTCTTGAAGGTTGGTTCAAGAGGGATAAGATCACCTCTCATTAAAGATAAGTACTCCTTGACTTATGATGTTTCTTTGTGTCTATACTCTTGTTTGGACTTCTGGATCTAATTACAATGATTATCATCTTGATCATTGCTTATACTTATTGCATTTATATTTGAGTACATAGATGTATCTAACCTCCTTGATGAGATGTGATAAGTATATCCCTCTTGAGGATCATTTGAGATGCAGGAAAGAATAGCTAGATATAGAAAGAGGTAAATAAGCATTTGATGAAAAGTTGTCAAGCACAAGAAGTTGTTTATGAGAAGGTGCACAAATATTTGAACACTAAAAGGCATGAAAGGTATATTGTTTCAATGTTGTGTTTCAGTTATAACATTGGATGACTAGGTAAGCCTTATGGTACATTGAGAATATCTCCTTTGCAAATGGTTCATGCTTGCATATGAAAGAGATTTGGATTTATGTTTCCTATGATGAAATAGTGCACCTGGTATTGAATATTTTGATCATGCTTATCTTCTTGATTCTATGAGGTTACTCATTGTTGATCTTGGATATAGTGGCATGACTTGATTTTTGGCTAACATATGTTGTTCCTAGAGATCCTAATTCTGTGAATAAGGCTAGTACCTTGACTCTAGTAAATGATACTCTTGACACTTGACATGCATAAGACAAGATGGATCTCTTATAAAAGGCCACCTCATTGATATTGATAATGCTTATGATAAGTATGATGAAAGTATGTTGATACTCTTGTTTCTTTGGTAAGATTTTATTGAATGACCTAACTTGGTCCTATGGTAAACTTGATGATAAAACTATGAGTTTGATACTCTAGATCTCTTAATTGTGGTCATGTCTTTGATAGTAATTATGGCATATGGTAAAAATGAATGCCCTAAACCTAATGGATTGAATTGATAAAAGTGATATTGTGTTCATGATCTTTGAAGTATGTTGTCACACTTGTCCATTGTTCCTATCATGTGAATCTAACCTTTGATGAATGATTGATGTCATAATGTAATGATGAAGTATCTGACGTGAGCATGTCATGATCATGATGGGTATATGTTTGATTCTATGATCTAACATATATGTTGTTGCATGACTCTAGTAAAGACAAGTTGATGACATGAAAGAAGACGAATGAAGTAGATTCCCAATCACAGGGAGAATATCTTAATATTCTTACTCTTATTACTATTTTCATTCTGCATTGTTGAAATATGATTTATGTGCATTTGACATTATTTGATCTACAACAGAGGTTAGAGCCTCACTCGCACAATGGAAGGCCCATAGGTGCAACTATGCTTGATGGACACAAAATTGAAGTTTTGTGCATGAAATCAAGATGTTCACCTAGAGGATGTTAGTTCCACAGATAAGTAGTAGATATCCGTAAGATTTGAAAGCAGGGAAGTTTGAATGTCTGCAGGTGACCATGACATACATATAGATATGTCATTATGTTTGAAGTTTGTGCTATAAAAGTTTGACATGATTTTGTTGTAGAATTGAGGCTTCTGTGATCCATCATAGTTATAGGAAGAATTTTGGCGTAAATCACATAAAGAAAGACCTTTGCCGACGCGTTTCGAACCAACTAGTGTGGTTCATCGTCAGGACAAGTTGAAGAGACAGATCTAGACTAGTGCGTTAAATAGTACGAGCAGAGATTCCAACAGTTAAAACCGATTAACGTCTAATTTTGACCCAAGGACCCTGATAAATTATTAATATTCTTATTGTTATAATTATTCCCAATATTTACTATTTTATTCGTGGAAATAAGTTAAATTAGGTGAAAAAATAAAATAAAATAATAGTTTATTTATTTAAATTCTTAAAAATAACAATCTTCATACTTAATATTAATTATTATATTTATGGAACTAAGATCAATTAGGTAAATAAGTACCATATTTACTTAAGGTTAGTTTAAAAATCAGATTATTACATTATATATTAATTATATATATAACTATATTCAACGAAGAAATAGTTAATATAAATAAACGGAGAAAAGAGTTAGTATATAAGAATAATAAAATATTAATAATATCATAATGTATAATTAATATATAAACAATAATATATAGTAATAAAAATAAATAATAAAAAAACATTTATATTAATAATATATATATACTATATAAGTTAATATCTACTAATAATAATATAAACTATTATACCTAATATAACCTTTTTTACCTAATATTCCTTAATATTTATTATTAAGATATTTAAGGTACCAAGATAAATTAGGTAAATAAATATCATACTTACTAAGGTTAGTTTAAAACTAAGCTTATTTCATAACTATTATATATATACATATGCATATAACTATATAAGCTAAAACGTTAATATAAACGGAGAAAAAATAATAAAATATTAATGTATAATAATAATATAAAATATATAAAAAGTAATATATGGTAATAAAAATAATAATAAATAACCACAATATATTAATATCAATAATAATAAT
>APFE030475146.1:5265-73309 GCA_000404065.3 Pinus taeda
CAAATTCAGGGAATCAAGAGGGAAGTCTCTTTACGCTACATTTCAGTAATGCAGATGAAGCATTGCTTAAGGAAAGGTTGCCAGGCTTATGTAATTCAAGAAGTAAGCCAAGAAAAAGGGCCATCCCTAGGACAATATCCGGTGTTAGCCGAATTTCCAGATGTATTTCCAAAAGAACTACCTGGATTACCTCCGGTAAGAGAGTTGGACCTTACTATTGAGTTAAAATCAGGTACCCAACCAATCTCAAAAGCACCTTATAGAATGACAGCGCCAGAACTCCGAGAACTGCAGTTCCAATTGAAGGAACTACTGGAGGTAGGGCATATTCGGCCCAGCACATCACCTTGGGGCGCTCTGGTAATTTTCGTAAAGAAGAAAGATGGAACTTTAAGATTATGCGTGGATTACCGAGAATTGAATCGAGCTACAGTAAAGAATCAATACCCTATGCCTCGAATTGACGATCT
This sequence comes from Pinus taeda, assembly GCA_000404065.3. Taxonomy (NCBI): domain Eukaryota; kingdom Viridiplantae; phylum Streptophyta; class Pinopsida; order Pinales; family Pinaceae; genus Pinus; species Pinus taeda. The sequence continues at coordinate 5,736 of APFE030475146.1, forward strand.
TTTTGATCAAATGAAAGGAGCTGCTGTCTTTTCAAAAATTGACCTTCGATCAGGCTATCATCAGTTAAGGATTTTTGAGAATGATATTTCCAAAACTGCATTCCGGACACGTTTTGGACATTATGAATTCACCGTGGTGCCATTTGGGTTAACCAATGCACCAGCTGTATTCATGAATCTTATGAATAGCATTTTCCGTAAATACCTGGATCAATTTGTGCAAGTCTTTTTAGATGATATACTCATCTATTCCAAGAATAGGAAAGAGCATGAAGATCATTTACGGATAGTATTGTCCTGTCTTAGAGAACACCAGTTGTACGGAAAACTATCGAAGTGTTCATTCTTTCAGGAAAGGATTCGTTATTTGGGGCACATCATTTCAAGTGAAGGGATTTCGGTAGACCCTGAGAAAGTAAAAGCGATCATGGATTGGCCAATACCGAGAAATGCTCATGAGATTCGAAGCTTTATGGGTTTGGCCGGGTATTACCGAAGATTTGTAGAGGGGTTCTCCAAAATCGCAAAGCGAATTACAACTCTTCAGCGGAAAGGTATTAGGTATGAATGGACCGAGGAATGCTGCAAAGGATTCTCTGAACTCAAAAGACTACTCACCAGTGCACCAATTCTAAGAGTCCCTGACATGGACAAAGATTTTACAGTATGTACTGATGCATCCAAGCAGGGACTGGGTGCAGTGTTGATGCAAGATAGAGGAGTAATAGCATATGCTTCCAGGAAGTTAAAACCTCATGAAGAGCTCTATGCTACTCACGATTTAGAATTAGCTGTTGTAGTACTAGCTTTAAAGATTTGGAGACACTATCTAGTGGGACGAAGTTTTACACTTAAAAGCGACCATCAAAGTCTACAATATTTGTTCACCCAAAGAGACTTAAATGCAAGGCAACGGCGATGGAGTGAATTTTTAAGTGAATATGACTTCGGGATATCATACATTAAAGGAAAAGAAAATGTAGTGGCAGATGCTTTAAGCAGAAGACCTCGGATATTTTCTCTCATACCCATTAAAGTAGACTTAAGACAGCGAGTACTGGATCAACTTACAAAAGACACCTGGTATTTAAAAGTAAGAGCAAGTCTTGAAGGTAGCAGGGTAAAAGAAACTAAATTTTAGGGATATGATCTAGAAAACGATGGGATCTTACGATTCCACGGGAGGATGTATATTCCTGATGATAAAGACCTTTGGGATACCATTCTTGGGGAGGCCCACAGAGAAGTTTATTGTGCTCATCCTGGAGTAGGGAAAATGTATGCGGACACCAAGAAGCTCTTCTTTTGGTCAGGTATGAAGCGCGATATCACTCAATTTATTGCAAAATGTCTGGAATGTCAGCAAGTAAAGGCTGATCATTGTCACCCAGCGGGCCTCTTACAACCCCACGACATTCCTATGTCTAAATGGGAGACCATTTCTATGGACTTTATTACTGGACTACCTCTTACTTCCCAAAGACACAATGCCATTTTGGTAGTGGTGGATAAATTAACAAAAAGCGCCCATTTCATTCCCGTAAGAGACACTTATGATGTTGCTAACGTAGCTCGAGTATTCATAAATGAAATTATCATATTTCATGGAGTACCTAAAAAGATTATATCCGATAGGGATTCTCAATTCACTTCAAGGTTTTGGACTTGCATGCAAACAACCTTAGGTACTCAGCTAAATTTAAGCACTGCTTACCATCCTGAGACTGACGGGCAAACTGAAAGAGTAAATCAAGTACTCGAAGACATGTTGCGAAAGTATGTAATGGATCAGCAATCACACTGGGAAAAGTATCTACCCTTAGTGGAATTCGCATACAACAACAGTTACCACAGCTCGATTGGGATGCCTCCATTTGAAGCTTTATACGGCTGACCTTGCAAGACACCGTTAAGTTGGGACAGGTTAGAAGATCGAGTGATAATAGGACCTGAATTAATCCATGAAATGGAAGCGCAAGTAAGGCAAATTAGGCAACGATTAAAGGAAGCTCAGGATAGACAGAAGAGTTATGCTGACGCTCACCAAACTGATAGGAGGTATGAAGTAGGGGATCAGGTTTTCATCCACATCAAGCCAAATAAAAGTACTATTCGATTCGGGAAAGGGACAAAGTTATCGCCCAGATTTATTGGGCCATTTAAAGTCGTGGAAAGAGCGGGACCTGTTGCCTATCGTCTTGCCCTACCACCTCACCTGCATAAAATTCATAATGTATTTCATGTTTCTATATTAAGACATTATATAGCTGATCTATCTCATAACCTTCAATGGAAGGAATTGCAAGTATCGGACGAGGGAGTAATATCGGTCGAACCTTTACGTATTCTGGAATGTAGGGTTCGACAGCTCAGGAACCGCCTGGTGGACCAAGTTAAGGTCCAATGGGACAAGTATAGTCCTGGATCCGCAACTTGGAAAATACAGAGGACATATGTCAAAAATACCCTAGGCTATGTCAATTTTGAAGGATTTTAAACTATGTTTTGTGTATATTTTTACTTCATTGCAATCAGAGAACGAGGACCATTTTGAATGATTATAATTAAACATAAGATGGTATGACATAATTTATGTTTAAATTCTGTTGGTACGTGGATACCAAAACGATATATGTGGTTCATTTTCTTAAATTATAAATTGCCAAAGGAAAGTTAAGCCGGTTAAAGGGTTTTACTTCTAAATGGAAATTTAGATGTTGTAAATTGTTTTATTTTTACATGTCAAATATGATCAATAGAACTCAGGAAATAACTACATTTTAGTTGGAATTCAAAAGACATGCATAGAAAATGGTAAAAACAGATTATACTGAATAATACATGAATTATTTTGAATATGCTGATGCACATTTTCCGAATGCATGAGTGGGTGTATAATTGCAGGTAAAGTAAAGTGATTTTATTACTGGAAAACCACGTGATGACAGAACCTCAGAACAATTAAAGCTCCAAGTGATTCTATGATAGGGTGTTCACCCTAATTTCTACTGGGAGGGGTGGAGGTGTTGCCCACCGTTTATCCTCCAACCCTGGAGTCATGGGAGGACTGTGCGAGTCACGCTCCCCTAGACGTGTGATGATGACTGCTGGATGCCTACTGGGAATCAGGTCGGTATAACTGATGCTGTCACCTTAGGGTTTATGCATGGTTGAGTCAGTAAAACTGACGTCATGGTATACTCCAGTAGAGGACGGATAGGATGGGAGCGGAAGAGATTAGGAAGGATAGGTTGATTTTAGAATAGCTTGGAAACTTGGAAGGAGCCGGAATTGTCCATTAAAACCCTAAGTCTAAACTCTAACTTCGGGACGAAGTTTTCCGAAGGGGTAGTGTATGTAACAACCCATTTAAATATCAGTCTAAGTTAAATGATATAAAATATAAGTTAAAAGGTATAAATTAATATAAGTTAAATGATATAAATTAGTATAAGTTAAATGATATAAGTTAAAAGGTATAAATTAATATAAGTTAAATGATATAAATTAGTATAAGTTAAATGATATAAGTTAAATGATATAAATTAAAAGGTATAAATTAATATAAGTTAAATGATATAAATTAGTATAAGTTAAATGATATAAGTTAAATGATATAAATTAAATGGTATAAATTAATATAAAGTTGACACTTTAATATGTATAAAGTTTAAAGTTCATAAAATAATAGAAGTATAGAATAAAGCAAATAAACCTAACATAAACTATATAAGAAACATACGGCGTAACCTTTTGAAAAGATCATTACAACTCATAAATGAAACCTCTACACAGTCGACAACAACCACCGATCAGCAAATATCTAAGGAGATGCATGTGGGAGGTGTCGAGAGCTGCAACAGCGGTGGGCGAAGGCTGGGAGGCGGCCACCGCACCCCTCGGTATAAAACCACTGAGAGGGCCGAGGAGGAAGGGGAGAAAACTGAGAGGGCAGAGGAAGATCGAAACAGGAACGGAAGCAACTGAAATTGACCTGAGGTTCTGGGCACGGGGGCAGTAAGCTTCACTGAAGCTTGCTGAATTGGCTGGGAGGAATTGGTTTCCCAGTAATCGATTCAACTTCAGAGAACGAGAGCAGACAACAATTTACCAGTCAACAGCAGTTCAGGTAAGTTTTTCATTATTTTACGATTCTGCATATTTCAGTTTTCAGTGCTTGTAAATTTTAGTTTCTCAGTCTTTACAAAACAGTCCCCTTTAACATTTCTTTTTAAAAGCAAGAAATACATCTAAAAGTAATTGAAGAATTAAGAAGCTCATGGCTTCGGAACAAAGCGCTGCGATGAAGCAGCGAAGGAGAAGAGGAAGAAGAAGAGGGGGGAGGCCCCTGTCTAACCCCTAGAAGAACGAAGCCGTAGTTATTTATTGAAATTTAAGGTCGATGCTTGTAGGGTGAAGGAGGTTTTTTTCTAGGCATCTTTAATTTCACCCTGGCAACTCCTACATATGTTTCATGTATACCTCAAATAGTTTGTCGTTCTTTCATAAGTTTCCCTCTTTGGACATTGATATCATCCTTGGACATCCTAATCATGTCATGGGAAGGATGCTATGTGGGATGCCCATGTTTGATGGTAATCCACTCTCTGCAAATGACCATGTGGAAAGATTGAATGCACATACTTCAAAGTAGAAAGTGATTCACCAAGATGTCCTTATGTTTTTGTTCATGGATCTCTCGGTGGTCATAACTCATGGCTCCATGATCATGGACCCAAGAGCATCTCATCTATTGACGAGTTTGTTGATGGCTTTCTTAGTCACTTTCAAGTATACCAAGAGGAAGCCCTCATTGAGCATCATCAAGACATTGAGGATCTAAGTAATGAGAAAGAAAACAAGTCTTCCTTGGGTCCACATGATGAAAATCATAATTTTGGGGATACTTGTGTTGGGAAGGATGAATTTATGGAAAGTAAAATTGAGACCAACCCTACCTTTCTCAAGGATATTACGCTCGATAAATCCCCTTTTGAATACCTTGAGAGATATGATTGTTGATTTTTGGTAGCATTGAATGTGCTCTAAGTCTCAAATTTTGCAGGGAGGCTTGGGCACATGTATTCCAAAGAACCCAGAAAGCGTTTTAGGAAATTCCACCTAGAAACAATTTTATTAAAATAATTAATTATTTTTAATGGATCCCTAAGTCTAAACCTAGGAAATTAAAATAATTAATGGGTATTAATCTAACTATGGGTGTAACTTCTAGAAGAAGACGAGGATCAAGCAGAAATGATCTTAGCCATTGATTAGCTTCTAATCTGGACTGTTGAATGTCAGCGAGGAGATTATTTAAGGAGGTTTGAGGGTCATTTGGAAGACACATAGACAGTTGAACAGTTAGATTGAATTGTTGAAGCTAGAGGCAGCGTGGTGATTTCGTAGTGATCAAGAAGAGAGGGGTAGAGAGAGTTTTGGTTGGAGGATATTCTCCAGAGCCAAGAATACTCAGCAGAGAGGTAGAGAGACACATAGAGGAGGTAGCGCAGTGCCCAAAGAGGGTGACGCAGAGCTAGGAAGGGCTCACATAGGGCCCACACAGAGTAGCACAAAAGCCTTCCACGCAGAAGTCTGAAATTTGTTGAGGAGGTTGATGTTCTGAGTTGGGAGGGTTGGAGTCAGCGCTTGAGAGCAAATCGATCCATCAAAGAGGTGACGCAGTGCCTTAGAGGTTGATGTAGGCCCTCGCAGGGGCAACCCATAAGTAGTTGGGGACTCATTGGTTCAGCTACCAGATCAACCGAGACTTGCAGTGTAGAATGAGGTAATCTCACTAATTTCTTCTGTCGAGTGGTATTCTTTGTATTGGATTGCCAACAAGACATCCAAAGGTTGTATTCAGAAATAACTTCTGCTTAATAATAAAAACCCTTAGATCCGCTGCATCGATTTTCCCACATTGGGTTTTTCTGGGGACGTTTGTCCAAAAACAACCGTGTCATTTGTGTTGTGTCTTTCTTTTGTTCAGTTTCTTGTTTCAGCATATTATTTTTTGGTGTAGGTTATAGTGTATGTATTTCAATGTTTGCTGTAGGAAACTGCAAATAACTTGCTCATGTAAATATAACAAGTAGGAGAAATATCATTAGTTGCTGCAGTAGGGATTCCAATTTTAGGAATTTTCACACAGTATCCGAGCCAGTGCAGGTGAAACAAGAAGAATAGTGCCAGAGAACCCAACCTTGAGCAAAGGAGGTCGAATAGATGCAGGAGATAGCAGTTCTAATCCCAGAGGGATTGAGCAGTCCAAGCCAAGAGGGCTGAATTTTCGAGGAAAATCTCTCTGAGTGATTTGATAGAGAGGAAGGGCTTCCAGATCGAAATTCTGTTGTGACAGAGGGAGAAGCATAGAGCCTTGGCATGAGGAAAGAGCTGGTGGAACGCAATTTTTCAGCAAGTAGATTGTTGGGCTGAAAGACGTAAGAAGAGAGAGAAGAAGCACAGTGAGGGAATTTTTCCCTTAATAGACATTCCGCCAAGAAGCCCATTTTCTTATTGGCTGAGCGGCAACAGTACGAAACATAGAGGAGCAGTTCGACATTTTCGTGGCAGAGATGGCAGCCAGTGGACTAAGAGTCAGGACAGCTTGGATGTGGCATCCAACTATGCGATCTGGAAGGAAAGGATGTCATGCCTTCTAGATGAGCATTTTCTCAAGGTCTATGTCGACAACGTGGTGGCTAAGCTCGCAGATCCAGATCCACTGAAGAAGTACAAGGGAGAAATAGTGAAGGCCAAGAGGATGATCCTTAATGGAGTAAAGGATCACATGGTCCGTCACATCGCTAGTAGAGGCATTGCTAAGGAGATGTGGGATGCCTTGGCAATGTTGTATCGAGGATCTTCCGAGAAACGAAAGATGTACTTAGAGCAGAAACTGAGATCTACACAGATGCAGAAGGGGGAGTGCAAAGATCCGTTCCTCACGAAGCTTCAAGAGACCTGGGATGAGTTAGCAGCTATGGGGTCTACACCTCAAGGTTCCTAGATGGTGAGACTGGCCCTAAACTCAGTGTTAGAAGAGTGGCAAGTCTTTGTCCAAAGCATCCTTCGTAGGGCAACTTTGCCACACTGGGATAGTATGTGGGCAACTCTCAAGCAAGAAGAGCTGAGGACAGATCTAGTCAAGTGTAAGCTTGATGGAAGCAGAAGCAGTGGGTCTAAGCCCGAGGAGGAAGAGAATGCAACCCTTGCATCCAAGGGGCAGCAGGAGCAACAGAGGCAGAAGAAGGACGCCTCAAAGATCAAATTCTTTAGGTGTGGTGAAATGTGTGACTACGCAACACAGTGTCCTCTCAGGAAGAAGGACAAAGATGAGAAGCATGATCCGAAGACTGCGCCTACGAAGATCGAGGAGTATTGTGCCATAACAACCGAGATACCTCCAGAAGGGAGGTGGGCGGATTTGGAGTTGTAGTTCGAAAAAGTTATAAATGGGCAAGATCCTTGAGGAGCCCACCTTTCGGATCTATACCTTGCTACGGGAGCCCAGATCAATAGTAGCAGGATGGACTAAGTGTCAGATGGTGCAGAGGAATGTTGGAGTGACAGATGCTATGGCTAGAACGCCAAGTCTGATCAGTGTAGTGCAGAGTTGCAGTAGTTCAGGGAGGCATAGTGCAGTAGCAACAACAGCGCAGTGGCTTCGAGGGATAGCGTGGGACTAGCAGCAGTCAAATCTTCAGTGTCAAGACGCATCTATGTTGAACACTTGTTTAGTAATTTGGGATGTTTATCCGTCGCTGATGCAGTAGCAACAACAATTTGCAGTGTGGGGGCAGTGCCAACAACAGAACGGATGCAAAAATTCAGAGGGAGCTATAACAAGGATGCAATGTTGACAATGGCAGTGTCAACATTAGTACAGTTGCAATAGCAACGCAGTAGTTGGTGGACAACATGTTAGATATCAGCAACGCAGAGGACAATGTTATGAAGTCAGGGTGATGCTTTAGTGGGAGGCATTGCTACAGCACATTCCTCACTAAGAGGGAGTGTTTGTTTTTTGGTAGCATTAGATGTACTCTAAGTCTCAAATTTTGCAGGGAGGTTTGGGCACATGTATTCCAAAGAACCCAGAAAGCATTTTGGGAAATTGCACCCAAAGACAGTTTTATTAAAATAATTAATTATTTTTAATGGGTCCCTAAGTCTAAACTTGGAAAATTAAAATAATTAATGGGTCCCTAAGTCTAAACTTGGGAAATTAAAATAATTAATGGGTCCCTAAGTCTAAACTTGGGAAATTAAAATAATTAATGGGTATTAATCTAACTATGGGTGTAACTTCTAGAAGAAGACGAGGATCAAGCATAAATGATCTTAGCCATTGATTAGCTTCTAATCTGGGTCGTTGAATATCAATGATGAGATTATTTAAGGAGGCTTGAAGGTCATTTGGAAGACACATAGAGAGTTGATCAGTCAGATTGAATTGCTGAAGCTAGAGGTAGCGCGGTGATTTAGTATAAAAGGAGGTGGCTTGATAGTCATTTAGACACACACTTCACTCTTGATTTCTCTCCACTTGTTTTGGGTTTTAGTGATAAGAGAAATATAAGAGGATGAAGCCCTAGACGCAGGAGGAAAGGAGACTAAACAAGAAGCCCTAGCAACAGCCTGGCCGCAGTCAAGAAGAAGTCTAATACTGCCCTAGCTGCAGTCCTAAAGAAGGTGATCTAACCGCAGTCCAAATGAGAAGACTTAGCCACAGTTCATGAAGGCTAGCCATAGTCCAAGCAGGGAGATCTAGCACAGTGAAGGAGGCCTATATACAGCTAAAGGAAAAGCCCTAATACGCAATCCTATCATGCCCTAGCCGTAGATCCTATCATGCCCTAGTTGCAAGTCTTGTCATGCCCTAGCCGTAGGTCTTATCACCGTAAATAGAGACTCTTTCTCTGTCCTAAAAGAAGGCTCCTCAGCACAGCAAGGAGGCTTCCATATGTTGTCAAAGGAAGCGTCAAATGAGCCCTAGCTGCAGTCTTCTATACCACTAATCCGCTGTAAGAAAGAGACTAAGTTTACAGTCTTAAAGAATGCATCTTAGGTGTTGTTACCTAGCACATCTTGGCCGCAGTCCTGAAGACCAGCCACGTTGAAGGGAGAAGTCTCTTCAGTTTCTTTAGGAGGAGATCTTATACGCTGTCTCAAGAGGTTCTAACCAACAGTTAAGGAGGGCTCTACTACGCTGGCTAGAGGAACTGCTACAACAATAAGAAACCTCAATACGCTGATGAGAAGAAGCTCTAATAGCACATAGAGTCTTGAAGGAACAACATTGTATTTCAGTGGCCACATGTTGATGTCACCCTTGTGAGTAAAATTGTTCCTATGACTGTGGGATCATAGCTTATCATGCTAGTGGGCTAGGCCATAGGCCATAGCCAGCAGCTAAGACTGTGGTATCAGTCTTGGCAGCATGACAGGAGTAGTGTCCCTCCTTATGCAGGAGGAGGACAACATTCTGGAATATGCAACATGGTTGGATGCAACTTGTTTAGATACAATAGATGGATGCAACTACATATCTAGATGTAGTAGTTGGATGCAGCATGGTGATAGAGACAGCAGTCTGGTGCAATGTAATGATTGAGTGCAGCGCGGTGATGGGAGCAACATTATGATGTAGAGCAGCTTAGTGACAGTGGTTCAGCATGATGAATAGTGCAACATGATGATGAAGAGCAACATGTTGTGTACAACAAGATGAGGTACAACTTAGCAGTGGAGCAACATGGTGCAGCTCAATGATGATGGACATGGTATGATGGTGCAGCATGGTTGATCCAAAAATGGATCTTGAATAAACCTCTAAGTCTAAAAGACTTCATATACGAAGTGAAAGGTGCCAAATGGCACAAATCCTTTGTAAATTAGAGAAAAATGGAAATCGCAGGCTGTTTCAGAAATAGTCTCATTATAGAGATCTCCTCATTCTGAATCCAACACAACTTGAATGGGCGAAAATGGATTTCAGATGAAGAAGTTATCACAAAGAGAAGCTCCCCTTATTCTTTGGGAAAAGAGGCAAAAATCCTTTAAAAATTGGCAAAATACCCTTATAAGGGAAAGTCGCATCGCATGAGGCCAAGACTTAAAGTCGGGCGGAAGGCACCCTTGATCATCGACCTCCGATGATCAGATTGGTGGGTTGGATCGGACGCAAGCAGTGTATACCCAAGGCAAAGGTCCCGGGCCGATGCGATAGTGCGATCGCCGAAATCGGCGAATTGCAATCGGTGATACCACAAGGCATAACATGCGACGAGATTGGGTTGATGCGATACCGCGATTGCTGATATCAGCAGATCGCAATCGGCACATTGCAGAGGAGAGGAGATATGTCATATGGCATATATGTGATGCGATGGCCGAACCCGACAACAATATGAACCGGGTTTAATATATATTGAAATCCGCCGAAAGGCATTTTTTTTTATGTATTTTCATATATTTCGCTATTAAACAAAACACAAAGGGGAAGTGTGATGCGATGAAAACCGGACCTGAAAGGGTTCCGGAATGAAAATATATAATACTTCAAATCCGCCAAAGCCATTTTTACGTTATTTTCATAGTTTTAATGAAATTTTAAAATACAAAGGGAAACCTTGGAATAAGGCATTGGCGACTTGCGATAAGTGATTTCAGGCGGACCCGATACGAATATAAAGCATAGTTATGAAAATTTGAAGTCCGGAATAGTGTTTCCTGCAGATTTTCCCGTGTTTTACAACATTCTCTGTGTAAACAGAGAATGACTATTTCTAAGGATTTCAAGCACTGATAGTTCCCTTCCATTCTGGAATAGGTGGAATCCATCCTTGAGGGTGTTTAGCAATGATTGCTAATGCTCAAAGAAGGGATTCGAGCGGACCAAAATAGGAAAACAAAGAGCCTGAGAGGGAAAATGAATCAACAACGCCAATTTGGCTTAAAAATCCACAGAACAATAGAGAAAAGTTGTTGATGGCGGCTGAGTTGTTGTTGGTTGCTATTGTTGGGTTTTGTTGCTGAAAGTAAAGCCAAAGCAGGAAGCTAAGGCAAAAGAGGCAGCGTAGAAGCAAGAGCAGCCAAAGGAGTCACTTGGAAGCCAAGTGAAAAGCCACGAGGGTTGTGAACTAATAGAGGGCAGAAAGAAGCCAGAGCTGAAGAGCCAGAAAGCCAGAGCCAGAGCTAAAGAGCCAGAGTCAAAGCCAAGAGCCAGAACCAAGAGCCAAAGAGCCAGAGTCAGAGCCAAGAGCTAGAACCAAGAGCTAAGAGCCAGAGCTAAAGAGCCAGAGTCAAAGCCAAGAGCCAGAACCAAGAGCCAAAGAGCCAGAGTCAGAGCCAAGAGCTAGAACCAAGAGCTAAGAGCCAGAGCTTCAAGAGCCAGGGAATAACATGGTGTCTGAACCCACTATTTGCGTAAAATAGCAAGAGTTAAGCTAAGAACTTGTAGAAAAGACTTAGACCATAATCCCAGAGAGCCTAGTTGAGTTGAATAGAGCTCACGAAGATTTAGGCCAAGAATTGTGGGTGAACTCCTAATTAATTTGTTGTCTTATGTGTTTGTTTTTACTACTACATTATTCACTGTTATATGCATTTATATATCAGTTTAAACACATTCACATATCAGCACAAACAACAGATTTTAAAGCATATAATCAGTTAAAAACAATTATCAAAATACACTATATTTTCAAGCATTTCTTAATTCCGCATTGGTTAATCAAATAGACTTGGGAAAAATTTAAAGCTTTGGAAGTGGGAGAGGTTCTTGTAATTTAGACAAGAAGCCTAAGAGCCCCATTTTCAGATCAGGTGGTATCGGAGCTTAAGATTGATTAACCACACCTTCAAGGAAGGTTATATCATAATGCTTGATTGACAAAGCAAAGACTGCTTGTCTGAAAGGTGTTTGAACAGCAAGAGGCTGATTGTATGCTTGTTTTGCAAACTGAGTATTTTCTGAGTTTGTAGAGGTCAAGGGAAAGCTATTGATAGCTCAGTTCAGGAAGGACAAGAAGGAAGAAGGGCTGAAGGCATTCTTCTATCCCAAAGGACCTCAAGACAATCCAAAGCACAAGAGGTTTGTTGCAAGAGGTTGCTTAAATAAGCTCTTTATTTATCTTGTTGAAGTTTTTTTGTTCATTGGCATAATGACAACTCCTACAAGTGGGTCCTCAAATTCTGCTCTCTTCACAAGATTCTTTGATGAAGACATGAAGCAAGAATTGTCCACCATGATGGATATGGTGAGAGAAATGTATGAAGATGGAAGGAAGAGCAACATGCTTAGAAAGCAGTTGAATTCCATAAAGGAAGAGAAGCAGTTGCTTGCTAACAAATTGCAGGAAATGGAGAGGCAACTTCATATCACAAATCTGAGCCTGAAAATGATGCATGAGTTGGAGACACAGCTCTTTGTTGCCCAAGAAGCCTTAGTCAAGTATCAACTTGAAGAAGAGGTAAACCATTCCAGTTTGTCTTCGAATTCCTCTAAGGATGCTTATATTGGTTCTTTTGAAAAACGTACTAGAGGCATAGGTTCCAAGCTAATGTCCAAGATGGGATATGAAGGAAAAGGCTTGGGTAGACATGCACAAGGTATTGTTGAGCCAATAATGGTTGAGGAAACGCCTAAATATTTGGGTCTTGGCTATGGAGAGTCTTATGGAGAGAATTCCAAGGCGGCCATGAAGGCCATTGAAATAGCTCCAAGAAGGACTTGCATTATAGAGTGTGAAGATTGTATTAAGGAAGAATGCAATAGCTTGAAACATCATTTGCAGGATGCGGGTGTTCATAAGCACACACTTGAACGAGAGAGTTGTGGAGACTCCAACAACCTTGAAGACGTGGCTCTGCGTGCGCCTGATCTGCCCCTCTGCTTCTGCGTTGGCCCAGAAAGATGACATAGTCATTGCGTGGACTCCTCCTAGCTACTGTGTCACCCTCTCCTGGCTCAGAATGCTGACACAGGCACTGCGTGAGCCTCTGCATCACCTTATCTGCACTGCGTCACCCATTCCTCTGCGTTCTCTGGCTCTGGAACAACGATGTCACTCGGGACAACTGCTTCTCTGCAGCATATTTGCTGGATCTCCTGACTGATGGCTTTAGTATCCTATGATCTGCAATGCTCTGATACCATGTGAAAATTTATGAATCTTTACAAACAGAAATCCTACCGCAGTTACTGGTTTAACATCTCCTACTTGTTATTTCATTCAACAAGTTATTTAATTAGATAAATAGTGATGTAAACACTACTATAGACTACACTGACATACAGATCATAAACTGAAACAATAGATGAGACAAACACAAAAGGGACATCATTATTTTTGGACAACACGTCCCCTGAAAAACTCAATGCGGGAAAACCGGTGAATCAGATATAGTGTTTGTATCAAGTAAGCAAAATTTGAGTACAACAGGTTACCTCACACCGCTAACCTTACAAAGAAATCATGACAGCAAGGAATACATATTAGGGTTTACCTCGTTCCTCAACTCACAGCTGATCCAATGAGCGATCTAGCTCCTCTTGATAGATACTAAGAAGTCCCTACGTAATCACTGCACAGGTCAGCGTCTTACCTTCAGAAAACTGCGTCACCCCTTTTGTTGGATCGATTTGTTGGAGGAAGATTGTTGTTCAGCCCTCCCGACTCAGAACCTCGCTTCTCCAGCAAAATCTCAGACTTCTGACGAATTCTCTGCATTGCCACTGCAAGAGACCCTCTTGGCTTGCGTTAGCTCTACGTGAGCCCCTCCTGGGCTGCGTAGGCCTTTGCACTACCTCCCTGATGCTCAAGTTTCCTCTCTGCTATGTACTCTTTGGCTCGGAACTTCCTCTCCAATCCAAATCTCTGCTTCTAGCTCTCTTAATGCAACTTAGATCACTTGTTTGATTTTCCCATCAAACCATGCCCCAAAAAAATTGAATTGACTGATCAACTTGGTGTATCTCCAACTAACCCTCAAGCCTCCTCTCATACTTTTTCTGTTGATGAATCAATGGTCAAGACTAAGTCCCTAATAAATGGATGAGATTAAAACAAACTTGATCCTCGTCTCTTAGAAGCTTCTCACCCATATTTTTATTAATACCCATTAATATTTTTATTTTCCTAAGTTTAGACTGAGGAAACCCATTAAAAAAATTAATTTTTAATAAAACACAAACCGGGTGGAATTTCACCAAACGATTTCTGGGTCTTGGAGATCTCATGTGTTCTAGCCCCTCCACAAAACTTCAGAGCTAGAGCACGTTCGATGCTACCCAAAATCAACATATTCTTCAATTAATACCAATCTATGCCCCCCCTTTCAACCAAGAAGCACCTCTTTATCCGGACTCCCTCTTAATCTTAAGGAGATCCCTTCTATTCATGCTTCCTCTGGTAGATCAGCTTCTTCTTTCCCACATTGGAGAATCTTATGTGGTTTCCAACCAATTCATCAGAGTTATCATCATCCCCATCATGCTTATCACATCAATGAACATCTTCACCATGTTGAAGATTGTGTACCTGCACAAGTTCAATAGCAAGTACAACCAAATCTACAGAAGCATGATGTTAGCCATATCAAAATCACGGAAGCATTTCAACTTTATTCATATTAGATACCCAGACTTAATTACAAGCAAGAGACATATACTCTTCAACATCTTGCTAGGGACTTTATATGCCCTAGACTACTTCATAACAACATTCATTCCATCTAGGATTTCAATGTGTCTTCCAAAGGTATAACATACCTTTCTACAACATATAGAAAACCCTAGAAACACTTCATATAGATGTACACATCATATAACAATCTTTCAAAATACATATGTTAGACTTCTCACTAGGGATTGATACATATCCTAGATTTCATACAAAATTAATTAAAGTCAATCATAGCTTAGTCATTAACCTGACCAGATTCCACTAAGGTTAGTTCCAAACCCCTAGATTTTTCAATCAACCATCAATTAGTCACTAACTTGACCAACTAATACTAGGGTTAGTTGCAAACCTTAAATTTTCGAGCAATCATCAATTTCAACCAAGAATTCAAATTTCAAACAAATCTCTCACACATATCAAGTTATCATATAGTCAATATTCATTAGAGATTTCTATTTCGACTAAGGTTCAATTCCAAAAACCTAGAATTCTATTTTCACAAATTCAACATTCTTATACAATTCTTAAATCAACATATTCTAGAGATTTTGTTTTGACTAAGGTTTAATTGCGAAACCTTAGAGTTCCATTTCCACAATCTCAACAATCATTACATGCATAGATCTCAAATTTTTACATTTCACAATAGACAATGTCACTACTAGGATTTAATTGCAAAACCCTAGTTTTTCATTTTCCAACAATCATATAAACATATTTCAGATTGTTATATCACACATACTAGACAATTTTAACTTCACTAGGGTTTAGCTCTAACACCCTAGCTTTGTAGATATCATCATCCTAGAATCTTAGACAAGGATTTCCATTAAATCGTAAGACTCATGACCATCAATGACTAGGTCAGCACATATATCTAGGAATTCATAACCATACATAAGCATATCATATGTCCAATAACATAAATATATTTGACCTAGACCAACCTAGGACTTCAACCAAAAGGACATATCTATATACATATATGCCTAGATTTTATCATCATGAAAAATACATTTCATATCATGTGTTAGTCAAACCCAACTTCTCAACAATATCAAATAAGAGTTAGACACACAATCATTTTGATTATACTAGGGTTTGATCCAAAACACACTCATACCAAGAAAACCATTTCTAAGACAATGTAAGGGTCTTGCTCACACATTCCACCAAACCTTAACAAGCTAGGGTTCCAATGTAGAACACAACAAACCCAACATTACCAAAACTTCGAAGGTTCGGGGATTGTAGACCTTATCACTCAACTCTAACAAGTTAGGATTTCCCAATATACCAAAATCCCAAACATGACATCATCAATAAAACTTCAACTAGCATTTCACAATATCCCTAAGTAGTTTAGGGTTTCAGACATTCACACTAGAAAACCCTTCGGTTAGGGTTTTCCAAAATCTCGTCTAGGGTTCTCCATAGTCTATCAAGTATATGAGTGGGGTGGGTAGATTTATCAAGAGATGGATCACCCAAACAAGAATCACTAAGATTCAATACAACTAGTCATAACAAAGCTATTAATATATCATCAAATGAATATTCCTTTCAACCAATGTATTCAAAGCATACCTTTGAATCTTGACTAACCTTGTCTTGAGAGATCCTCCTTCTTTTGGATGTTTCCTGATCAAGACAACAGAGGGAGAAAAGTGATTAATATTTAATTAATCAAAACTAAATGAGTACATGAACCCAAAACTTAAAATACACAAGATACTTATCTTTGAGAGTTGTTGGGAGCTTCCTCCAAAGGTTGAGGGAAACCTACAAACTTAAAGCAATACAAAAATGTCTTTTCCAAAGATATGTTAAAAACCTATAAACCTGAGAGGATTCTTCAAGCTTGACTTTCTTTGAGTCTCCTTCTTCAGCAAAGTTGGCTTGATCTCTTCCTCTCTTCTTATTCCTTGGATTCTCGGGACAATCACTTTTGTAGTGACCTCTCTTATGACATTGATAGCACTCTATTTTAGACGTGTCAACTTTCTTCCTTGGTCCCTTCGATCTCTTTCCTTTGAGCAACATAAGCATTTGATACTCCTTCAGGATTGGCAACCATTGAGATCCTTAATTCTTCTTGACTACATGCGGTCCATAATTCTTCAAAGGTGGGAGCTACCTTCCAACTGTTGAGACCTGAAGCAAATGCACCCCAAGAGGGTGGCAATCCTAATATAGGAGTGATCACCAATTCTTTGTCCGAAACAATCTCATCGATGGCCAAGAGATCATCCCCGAGTCTAGTTATCTTCACAAAGAAGGTTGCCACAGTATCATCTTTGGTCATCTTCGTAGTCCTCAACTCATTCTTCAAACTTGCTACTGGACCAATGTTCTTTATAGTGAACAACTTCGACAAGGCTTCACACATATCTTGAGCATGATCGATGTTAGCTATGAATGGGACAAGATTGTCTTTCATCCCTTCTAGCATTAGAGTCATAGCCACCAATTCTAGATCCCTGAATTTCGCTTTGTCGACATCACTGGCATCTTCTGTAGGTTTCTTTACATTTCCTCTTACTAATTCCAGTACCTTGTTCTTCTCGAGGATTTGGTCAATCCTCTTCTTCCAAGATCTGAAGTTAGATGCTCCTTCAAGTTTGTTCTCACTCATGATTGAGTTAAACATCTTCCTTGAATATAATGTTGATTTGGGGTAGCATCAGATGTGATCTAGCCACAAAATTTGGCAGAGAAGTTGGGGCACATAAGATATCCAATACCCAGAAAGGGTTTGGGTAGATTCTAAACAAATTAGAAGATATTAAAATAATTAATATTTTTAATGGAGTCCCTAAGTCTAAACTTAGGGAAAATAAAATATTAATTTGTATTAATATGAATCTGTGTTAGAATGGTCCAAAAAACATGGATCAAGCCAGATCTAATCTTAGCCATTGATTAGGCACTTAATCTCGGCTGTTGAGATGTCAACAGAAAAAGTATAAGAGGAGGCTTGAGGGGCACTTGGAGAACACACTGAGAGAGACCAGTCAATTCAATTTCTGAAGCGGGGTTTTCTGAGAAATTGAACCAGTGGTCAGGAGAGTAGTCATGAGGCAGCAAGTATAGAATAGAGAGATGGGAGATCAGCACAGAAGAGGTAGAGGCAGAGTCAAAGGAAGCCACACACAGGCAACAGAGACTGCGCAGAGCCAAAAGGGCCTGCGTCATCAATGCAGAGGTTGTGTAGAGCCTCAGTAGGCTGACGCGGAGGGTTTCAAGCTATAGCAAAGGTCAGTAGGGACTACACTGGGTTTAGAAAAGTGTTGGAAGTTTGTCTATCTGTGGGTAAGCCAGTTTGGTACCCTGTTGTACAAGAAAATTGTTGAACAATAAAATCCTCCCTTGCTGCACCGATTTTCCCACATTGGGTTTTTCCGGGGACATTAGTCCAAAATAACTGTGTCAATGTGTGCATATGTTTGTTTTTGTATTACGGTGTGATATCTACAACAATATTTATTTTAATGTTTGTTGAAGTAATTTCATGAATAACTTATGATGAAATAATTAGGAAAAGTAAATCAGTTGCTACAGTGATAGAATTTTCACATGGTATCAGAGCAAGTAATAAGAGACAAAAAGGGAAAGTCAGTTATGGGTCGAGACCACGATGCAGAGGCATCCACCTCAGGGGACTCACGCAGATTTTCAGAAGATGGCACAAGAGATAGAGATTTCGATTTCTCTATGTTGGCTTCCAGGTTGGAAGAAGAAGTGGCGTGCATGACTAGTGTTGTAGCATCAGAAGTATGGTATATAGATAGTGGAGCCTCGTGGCATATGACGGGAATCAGGGAGTGTTTCTCAGAATATCGAGAAGAGAAGATGAACCTTCAGATCACCATGGGGAACAAGGCAAAGTGTACTCCAGTAGGAAAGGGTACCATAGTTTTTCAGAGAGAATCGGGAGAGTGGTTTCGTGCTACAAATGTGCTGCATGTGCCAGGATTGGGGATGAACTTACTTTCCGTGTCACAACTACAAGGCAAGGGCTATGACGTCTACTTCATCAAGGAAAAGGTATACATCAAACACTCAAGCTGGAAAAAGAAAGCGTAGATCGAGATCAAAAGTAATCAGTTGTACATATTACAACTAGAATCTCCAGTGGCACTAATCGGCAGCCATGGGGACAAAGACTTGAATGAACTGTGGCATAGAAGGATGGGTCACTTGCACCATGGAGCTCTGAGAATTCTCAAGAGCACTGTAATAGGAGTTCTGGATCTGAGTACAGAACGAGATGATGTATGCAGGGGACGCGCTCTAGGAAAGTATGCCAAGGTGACATTTTCTAGGAGCAACCACATGACCAAGAGTGTACTAGGATTGATACACTCAGATATCTGTGGACCTATGTCCGTCAACGCTCTCAGCGGTGCTGAGTATTTCCTTACCTTCTTTGATGACCACTCGAGGAAAAATTGGATCTATTTTCTAAAAACCAAGGATGAGGTTTTCTGTCGATTCAAGGAGTTCAAGGCTCTAGTGGAGAATCTGACAGGTAAGAAAATAAAAGTCTTGCTCTCAGACATTGGTGGAGAATATGTCGATAAGGAATTCACTGATTGTATTGAAGTTTCTAAGTTTACTCAGTTAGAAACCCTCCATGCACTTTATCTTATTTATTCCTACCTACTTGTTATTTTTCCTTAACAAGTTATTTACAATGTAAATACTGATAATAAACACTAGTGCATGCTCAACATATTACAGATCAGCAACTAAAACAAACAGGAACAAACACACCACATGACACCATTATTTTTGGACTAATGTCCCCAAAAAAACCCAATGTAGGAAAATCGGTGCAGCTATCTGAGGGTTTTCTTATTAAGCAATATTAGAGTACAATCTGGGTGCCGAAACTGGCTTGCCCAACAGAGAATTTCCTTAGCAGTAGTACCTCTCGGTTTCTGACAAATCTACTAGCCGAAACCCACGGATAATCCTTCCAGCAGCTACTCAGCACCAATCTGCCCCAGAAACCCCAGCCTGCCCAATTTGGACTGCGTTAGCCTCTCCTAGCCTAGCGCTGGCACTGCGTCATCCCTAGGAGGCCCTACGTCAGCTCTCTGAGCCTTTGCATTAGCTCTCTGAGCCTCTGTGTCAGCTACGCTAGCCCCTCTGGTGCTCTGCGCAGCACTTAGCTGCCTCTGCGTGGTCCTGCGTGAGCACTGGTTGCTCCTGCCTCTCTCTCTGGCTGCTCTGTTGCTATCCTGACATTATCTCTGCCTTTGTGTCTCTCTGTACTCAATGCCCCTCAGCTGCTCTCCTGATCACTGATTCTATCTCTCTTAGCGAACCCCACTCTAGAGAATAGAATTACTGATCACTCTGGTGTATTCTCCAAGTGACCCTCAGGCCTCCTCTTATACTTTTCCTGTTGACATCTCAATGACTGAGATTAAGTCCCTAATCAATAGGTAAGATTAGATCTAGCTTGATCCATGTCTTTTGGACCATTTTAATACAGGTTCATATTAATACACATTAATATTTTATTTTCCCTAAGTTTAGACTTAGGGACTCCATTAAAAATATTAATTGTTTTAATATCTCCTGATCTGTTTAGAATCTGCCCAAACCCTTTCTGGGTATTGGAGATCTCATGTGCCCCAACCTCTCCACCAAATTTCGTGGTTAGAGAACATCCGATGCTACCCCAAATCAACACTTCCTCTTAGCGAGGACTGTGCTCTAACAATACTCCTCATTGAGTATTATTTTGATCATCCGGCATCAGTATCTGTGCTGATGTTTAGGACTTCCTGCCCAACATCCTTTGCACTGCTGCATCCTATACTGCTGCCCATGGTTCTGCCACTGCCACTGCTGCATCTGTATGACAACCCTCTCTACATCTGTGTTGTTTTTGGTCCTTTATCCCAACACTGCATCTGCACTGCACCTCCTCTCATCATGTTGGATCGTGCTGCCCACTGTTGCATTGCAACTCAGTTACTGAGATGTAAGTAACTGATCTCCCAACTAACCTCCCTGTTGGGCTAGAAACACCCACAGATGTTGAAGCTCCCTCTTCCGTTAACAAGTGCTCCCCCTATGACCTCTGCGCTGCTACAACAACTCCCTGCATCTCGCACTATTGCACACCTCTCTGTGCCTTCTTGCACTGGTGCAACACTCTTGTGCCTCTCGGACTGCTACAGCCTGCTAGCTCTGCGTTGTCTCGGGAATCCTGCACTATAGCTCTGCGCTGCCTTGGGAATCCTGCAATGTAACTCTCTCTGTCGCTCCTTCCACATCTGTCTCTACCTGACTCAGCCAGTCCTACTATTCCTCTTCGGGACTCCCGTACCAAGGTCTAATCCAAGAGGTTTTGTACCTCGAGGATCCTATCCCTCGTCGCCTGTAGTCCATCTAACTACAACTCGATGTCTCCCCACTTTCGCTCAAGTGATGAGTGTGCACTCATGGCACAATCATCGCTTGTCAAAACTTCCTTCTCTGCTCGTGCTGGCGCTGCCTTAGTCTTGGAAGACTCCCCCTTACTTTTCTTCCTTGGACACTAGGTCGCATAATGACCCAGCTCCCCATAGTGGAAGCACTTGATCTTGGAGAGATCTTTCTTCTTTTGCTTCTCCTGCTTTCCCTCAGATGCTAGGGCCACATCCTCCTCCTGCTTGACCTTGATCCGTTTTCTGCTGCTACCTGTCTTCGACTGCCGTCTGATCTCTTCCTGGCGAAGAGCTGCCCACATCTCGTCTGAAGGTGGGAGAGTCCCTCTGCCTAGGATACTCTAGACAAATACTTCCCAATCTTCTGAGACAACATTTAGGGCTGTCCTCACCATAAGCTCCTGATTCGGTGTCGCTCCTATAGCAGTCAACTGGTCTCGGATCTCATTCAATCCTCCGAGGAAGGTGTCAATCGATTGACCCTTCTTCATCTTATACGACCTCATCTAGTTCTCGAGCAACATTCTTCTCTGCACAAAAGTATGGTGGTAAAGATTCTTTAGAGCCTCCCACATCTCAAATGCCGTTTCCTTCTCGGCTATATGTGGTACCACATGATCCTTGACCTCGTCAAGGATAATGCACTTGGCCCTCACCATCGCCTCCTCGTACTTGTCATTATCACTGGGGTCGACTGGGACAACTATTAACTTCAAGGCGAAGTTCTTGACACGATTCCTGTCAATCACTGATAAGATTCTGTCTTTCCAGACTGCAAAGTTTGATGCTCCGTCTAGTCTATCCTGGTCTCTTACCCCGTGTAGTGTCATGATGCTCCTCTACTTCCCTCTTGGAAGTCCTCTGTTCGACTCCTCTGAGTCTCTACTTCCTATCTGGAAGTTCTCTTCTGGACTCCCTCTGAGTCCTGATTTCCCTCCCGGAAATCCTTTTGTCGCTTGTCGAGATGCCCCCTACTCTGATCGTCTTGTGCAACTGCACTGCTGATCTAGGTTCCTCGGCTAGAAACCCTCGGTAACAACTCCTCTGGCCCTGCTCTGTCAGGTACTATTTTGACTACAGTACTTCACCAGCTCCACTCTGCAATATTCCTGCAGCCTTCTAGGACCCAACGACTGCCTCTCTGTGAACTACGTCAGCTCCTCTCTGCCTCACGCTGGCTTTGCGTCACCCTAGATGGATCTGTGTGAGCCCTAGGATGCCTTGTGTCAACCCTCTGTCCCTCTGCGTCAGCAACGCTGGCATTTCTAGGGCTTTGCACAGTGCTCGGCTTCCTCTGCATGGCCCTGGCTAGCTCTGCATCACACTCCTTGGCTTCTGTGTTGCTAGAAGCAGCTTCTGTCACCTCGGGACAATTGTTTTTTGCTGCTATTGCTCTGCTCGGCTGATGTCTTTTAGTCCTCCTGTGATCTGCAATCACGCTATGATACCATGTTGAAGTTTCTAAGTTTACTCAGTTAGAAACCCTCCATGCACTTTATCTAATTTATTCCAAATAAACACTACTACATGCTCAACATATTATAGATCAACAACTAAAAGAAACAAGAACAAACACACCATATGACGCCATTATTTTTGGACTAATGTCCCTGGAAAAACCCAATGCGGGAAAACTAGTGCAGCTATCTGAGGGTTTTCTTATTAAGCAATATCATAGTACAATCTGGGTGCCGAAACTGGCCTACCCAACAAAGAATTTCCTTAGCAGTAATACCTCTCAATTTCTGACAAATCTACTAGCTGAAACCTCGGATAATCCTTCCGACAGCTACTCAGCACCAATATGCCCTGAAACTCCAGCGTCTGCACAATCTGGACTGCATCAGCCTCTCTTAGCCTAGCGTTGGCACTGCGTCAGCGTATCTTAGCCTGCGTTAGCCCCAGGGGGCCCTACGTTAGCTCTCTGAGCCTCTGTGTCAGCTACGTCGACCCCTCTCGTGCTCTGCGCAGCACTTAGCTACCTCTGCGTGACCCTGCGTGAGCACTTGCTGCTCCTACGTCTCTCTTTTTGGCTACTCTGCTGCTATCCCGACACTATCTCTGACTCTCTGTTTCTCTGTACTCAATGCCCCTCAGCTGTTCTCACAATCACTGATTCTATCTCTCTTAGCAAACCCCTCTCTCGAGAATAGAATGACTGATCACTCTAGTGTATTCTCCAAGTGACCCTCAAGCCTCTTCTTATACCTTTCTTGTTGAAATCTCAACGACCGATATTAAGCCCCTAATCAACTGCTAAGATTAGAATTGGATTGATCCATGTCGTTTGGACCTTTCTAACAAATATTCATATTAATACACATTAATATTTTATTTTCCCTAAGTTTAGACTTAGGGACACCATTAAAAATATTAATTATTTTAATATCTCCTAATCTGTTTAGAATCTGCTCAAACCCTTTCTGGGTATTGGAGATCTCATGTTCCCCAACCTCTCCACCAAATTTCGTGGCTAGAGCACATCCGATGCTACCCCAAATCAACATATTGCACTAAGGAGGGCATCAAAAGAGAGTGGACAACGCCCTACAATCCGGAGCATAATGGGTTGGCAGAAAAGAAAAACAGAACTATTGTAGAAGTAGCTAGGGCCATGCTATATGATCAGAATATGCCAAAATTCCTGTGGACAGAAGCATGCAACATAGTTGTCTACGTTCAAAACACGACTCATTGGGCATTGGGCAAGATTACTCCAGAGAAAGTCTTCACTGGGAAGACACCTGAAGTTAGTCATTTCAGGATATTTGGGAGTTTGGCATATTGTCGCATACTTGAAGGGGGTATCTGGCATCATATAGCGAGAACGCTAAGGCATACAGGGTCTATCTTCCAGGGAGCAGGAAGGTAGTAGTACGACGAGGTGTAAAGTTCATGGAGGAAAAAGCTTTCAGAAGATCTAAGCGAAATGCCTTCCAAGGAGCAGTCAAAAGAGGATCCATTGGTCATGCCTCTTCAACTAACGGAAGTGAAGAATCCTTCCTCAGATCAGGATGATTCTCAAGATGAGGAAGAGGAGTGAACAAAAGCACCTGTTGGTAGAGGAAGAACTAGCAGGGAACTTCGTCATATTCTGCGTGATGCAGAGAATTTCATCGGAGAGCCAACGAACAGTAAAAGGGAGCGAAAACAGCCAGACAGATTTCAGGCATTTGTAGCTCAGGATGGAGAGCTTGCCAGCTTCACGAAGGTAGCTCAACATCAGGTCTGGCTAGATGTGATGGTGGAGGAGTATAACTCCATAATGGTAAACGATGTCTGGTAGGTGGTGTGAAGGCCTTAAGACAAATCTGTGGTAGGTTCAAGATGGATCTACAAGATCAAATATGCTACAGACGACAATATTGAAAAATACAAGGCCAGGTTTGTGGCTAAGGGGTATGATCAAATGGAAGGGATTGACTATGAGGAAACCTTCGCCCCGGTAGCCAGGTATACATCTATTAGGACCGTGAGATCCATCAGATGGATGTCAAGACGACATTTCTGAATGGGGTAATAGAAAAAGAAGTATACATTGAACGACTAGAGGGCTTTGAAACTCATGAGAGGAACTTTCATGTATGCAGACTGAATAAAGCCCTGTATGGGCTGAAGCAGGCACCGAGAGCGTGGTATGGTCGAATAGATGGCTACTTGCAGAAGATGGGGTTTGTCAAGAGTGACGCGGATCCGAATCTCTACTATCTGGTCATAGAGAGCGAGCCACTTATCTTAGTATTATATGTGGATGATCTCTTCCTAACAGGATCATCCAGACTCATTGAAGACTACAAGAAGAATCTAGCCACAAAGTTCGATATGAAGGATTTGGGACGAATGCACGATTTCCTAGGGTTGGAAGTTTGGCAGCAGAAAGGAGAAATCTTCCTTGGGCAAGGAAGGTATGCTACAGAAATCTTGAAAAGGTTCGGGATGGGAGACTGTAGACCTATGGCTAAGACAATGATCACCAACTAGAAGAAGATTGATGCATCGGAAGACAAGGATGTTGATCCCACCCTATACCGATAGCTCATAGGGTCCCTGATGTATCTAGTCAATACCAAGCCAGATATTTGCTACATTGTCAACACCCTCAGTCAGCTCATGGTGGAACCTGTTGTCGCACAAAGTGTCTAAACACCGCGACAACGCTCAGATCGGGTGGTGTCACCCTAATGCCTGATCTCTCTGTTTAAGCCATCTCCCTACAACAAGCTAAGGGGGGTAGACCCTATGGATAAATGGGATGAAGGAGAACCAGCTGAGAATCAACCGGCTTGGGAGACAGAACGAGGTAATCAAATACTTGATGAAGGCCTAGCAAGGGTTAAGATTTAATTAGATTTTAAATGACAAATACTAGTGCCTTTAATGATCCTGCTAAGCAAAATGAAAACCCAGTAATTGATTAGTTATTGCTGCTTAGAAAACAGGAATATGAAAACTTTTAACAATAGCTTGAAAATATTAGCAAAATGTCTAACATGTACAGAACATTAAATAATCCAAGCAAGCATGACAGATCCTCTATAGAAGCACAGTGTTTTAGCAATTAAATTTCAAGAGATGCAAATGCTTTAAACAACCACGAAATTTAAATGCTAACCCGTTCCAATCCTAGAATTAAAATGATTATGCTTGGAATCCCAAATCCAGGAAATTTATCACTTTCAAATAATTAATCTTCAAATAAAAAACATGAAAACGTTAATACCACAAAAATTTTCTCTATATCTTGTCCTTAGCACAAAAAGTCACCAAAAGGAATTTTTAATTAGTCCTTTTAAAAGTTTTTTTTTTTGGTTGAAAGGAAATGAAAAGTTAAATGTCAAAAAAAGTTAAAAATTTTTAGATTTTTTTATTATAAAATTGAAATCATGACAAATATGGAACAAAACTAAATCAATTTTTTTTTTTTTTTTTTTTAATGAAACCTAACCTAAACAACAAAACCAAAATAAAAATCTAACTAAAAGAACTAATGTGAACAACAAAAAAAATAAACAAGACCAAAACAATATCTATGCTAACCCTACTTAGATATACAAAGATGAAGAGATGAAGTAGCGTTTTAATGTGCAGCTGCAGGTCGAAGGAAGATTGACAGCAGAAAGGAACGAGGAGCTAGGCTGACGCAGGCAGAGAGGAACTAGACGCGAGTATGAACGATGGGAATCATAAGAATGGACTGCGGGAGAGCAAATGGATCGATGCGTGAAGGTGAGGCGAGCTGCGTGAGGGCTGATAGCAGCGAAGGAATGATCAGACAATGAGGGAGAGACTGCGTGAAGGGTGCTGAGGGTTTTGGAACAGTGGGATGGATACGCAGATGAAGAGGGAGAGAGCAGTGTGCAGGCAGACGTAAAGAGGGAGGAGCTAAGCGTTTGAAGCTACAACTGCGAATGGCTGCGTGGAGGATGAGATGCAACATGAGAGGAATGGCCAATGGATTGGGAGATAAAGACTGCAGATGAGGAAGGAGACTACAATGGTGGCAGAGGAGAGACACAGTTGCAGCGAGAGCAGAAAAATGCATGAGGGGCAGCATTTGAGAAGTATTGCAATGCGTAGATTTGAAATGCAGCGAGGGTTTTACACAATTTGCCTTAAAAAATTTCGAAATTTTTTCGCAAATGAAAACCCCAGTTAGCAACAGACAAATGGCTTGAAAAACCCTTGAATTTCTTCAGAAATCTTAAAAAAAAAATTAGATCCTTTTGCTTCAGATTTTTCTGATGAAAACCCCACAATTGTTTTTCCAGATTTGAAATAAATACCCCTGCAAGAGTTGATTCTAAGGGCAGATCTTACCCTCCAGGGCCTAGATTTGTCTTCAAACAAGAATTTTCCTTCAGATCTGCAACCTGTGATGACAAAAACAAAACACCCAGAAACAAAATATACAATGATGAAATTAAAACCCCAAAAACCCAGTTAAATAATTACAGTAATTACAAGCTAAAGGCTCTAAGTAGCCAGATCTATCTTTATGCCACACATATTTTTTTAAAATTTTAAATTTAAAGTGGGGTGCTTCAGAAAAAACCTTTCATGCATCAACAATGGAAGTTCTAATGACAAGCTTGGTATTCAATCAAGCTGGGCCCTTTAGAAAATGTTGATCAAAAGTTGGCTGGTCCAACTAAAAACTTCCCGAACGCCTAATGATCTCAAAATCAAAAAATTTCTTGCACAACTCAATTCAACCATTAACATAGAGAGAAAACAATAATAAAATTCAGATTTAATGGAGATACCTGCCATTATATTCAGAATTTAAACTACCATTCAAACCCCAGTGATCAAACAAGATACCTATTCTTAAATCACTTTTCATAAAACTATCATTAATGGCTGAAAGTAAATCTATGCATGAAAATAAAACATTTTACAGCATTTCGATGAAGAGTAACACCAAAAGAAATTAACTCCAAAGTCTTTCTTTATTGCACATCAAAAACGATTATAAGAGAGCTTTCACTTAGCACACGACTCCAAGATCAAATGAATCTCAACTGACAACTGACCTCCTATTTAAAGACAAATCTTCCAATGGCTAGTTCGAGTGATCCTTGTCAAAGTGATTTCGACCGTTGATGAGGATCAAAATTTCTTTTAATCTCATCCGTCGAAATTTTAAATTATTGAGGAAATTCGAAATTATCAATTAAATGCATTTTAATTGATTCAAAAATTAAATTTTTGAATTAATTTCCTCAAAATTTTGACTTTTACTTAACCCTAGGGACCAAGGGCATAAAATTTAGCAAAATAATCAATTAACTTTAGTCCCTGAACCTTTTTAAAATTAATATTTTTAAAGGACCCTCGAATTTAGCCTTTGGAAAATTTAAATTTATCTAGGATCTAGGACTTATGAGGGGATAAATTATTTTTCTAACCCTCAAGACAATTTACACTATTTTTTTTACATTTTTACATCTCAAGGGGGAAAACCCATTTGATATAGACCTTCATAGACTACCCAGTTCTGTGACACAAACATAATCTAGTAGATTAAGCAATTTGTAATAAAATAACGTAACCAAATAGTTAGGATCACTTTTACATAGACTCGATCAAACACACTAGGACTCCCCTAAGATTCTAATGACAAAATCCATTCTGGTTTTGGGGTAAGGCTGAAGGAAAACTTTGCAGATCATGGATCGGTGAGACAAAAAACCTTCCGAAACTTAGATCATCACCAGAAAATTAGGTTTACCTAGGAAATTGCATACATGACACGGATCTGCTGAGATTATTTACAATTTATGCATGCAAACTGGGTTTACAATATAACATGATTAGGCTGATGATGATAGTCAAACGGCATGGACACATTGATCAAGCGCTATCCCTTTTGCGAGAAAAGGGGGTGTACTGCTATGGGTCGTTGACACGTAGTGGTCAACAAAACCAAAGAGAGCTCATTAGGCAGCAGCCAAGCACATTCTCAGGTATTTACAGGGAACAGTTGATTATGGGCTCTTGTACAAGGGGAAGGATATCAGGTTGAGTGGATTTACTGATGCAGATTGGGCAGAAAGTTTAGTGGATCCGAAAAGTACCTCTGGGTATTATTTCAACATTGGATTAGGAATAACCTCCTGTGCAATAGGAAACAAAAGTCTGTGGCTCTGAGCTCGTTTGAGGCAGAATATATGGTAGCAAGAACAACTTTGTGTGAGGCCATATGGCTTAGAAAACTGTTGGTAAACCTATTCAAAAGAAATATGGAGGCGACCAAGATCATGTGTGATAATCAGAGTTGCATCAAACTCTCTAAGAATCCAGTATTTCATGATAGGTCAAAGCATATTGATATCCGGTGTCACTTTGTCAGAGATTGTGTCCAACTAGGAGCTGTACAGTTGAGCTACACTCCTATAGGGGAACAAGTGGCAAATATCTTCACCAAGGCCCTTGGAAAGTCAAAATTTGACTACTTCAGGGAAAAGATGGGGATGGTAAAGAACCCCTTTCAGAAGTAGTGTGTTAGCAACACGAATGAAGAGGGAGTTGCAGTGCAGATGTAGTTTTGGGAGAAAGGACCAACAACAACACAAATGCAGAGGGAATTGCAGTGTAGATGCAGTGCTGGGAGAAAGGACCAATAGCAGCACAGATGCAGAGGAGGTTGCAGTGTAGATGTAGCATTGGGAGAAAGGACCAGCCACAACATGAATGCAGAGGGAGTTGTCGTACAGATGCAGCAGTAGCCGTAGTAGAGTCATGGACATCAGTACAGGAGGCAGCGATGTAGAAGATGTTGGGCAAGAAGGCCTAGCATTAGCACAGGTACCGATGCCGGATGATCAGAGTAATACTCAGTGAGGAGTATTCCTAGAGCATAGTTCTTGTTAAGAGGGAGTGTTGATTTGGGGTAGCATCGAATGTGCTCTAGCCACGAAATTTGGTGGAGACGTTGGGGCACATAAGATCTCCAATACCGAGAAAGGGTTTGGGCAGATTCTAAACAGATCAAGAGATATTAAAATAATTAATATTTTTAATGGTGTCCCTAAGTCTAAACTTAGGGGGAAAATAATATATTAATGTGTATTAATATGAATCTGTGTTAGAATGGTCCAAAAGGCATGGATCAAGCCAGATCTAATCTTAGCCGTTAATTAGGGACTTAATCTCGGCCATTGAGATGTCAACAGAAAAAGTATAAGAGGAGGCTTGAGGGGCACTTAGAGAACACACTGAGGGAGACCAGTTAGTTCAATTTTTGGAGCAGGGTTTGCTGAGAAATTGAACCAGTGGTCAGGAGAGCAGTTAGGAGGTAGAGAGTACGGAACAGAGAGAAGGGAGATCAACACAGAAGAGGCAGACGCAGAGCCAGAGGAAGTCACACAGAGGCAGCAAAGACTGCGCAGAACCAGAAGGCCCTGTGTCATGCACACAGAGGCTGCAGCAGTGATGCAAAAGCCCAGAGACGTTGCACAGAGCCTCAGTAGGCTGACGCAGAGGGTTTCAGGCTGTAGCAAAGGTCAGTAGGGCCTACGCTGGGTTTAGAAAAGTGCTGGAAGTTTGTCTATATGTGGGTAAGCCAATTTGGCACCCTGTTGTACAAGAAAATTACTGAATAATAAAATCCTCCCTGGCTGCACCGGTTTTCCCACATTGGGTTTTTCTGGGGACATTAGTCCAAAATAACTGTGTCAATGTGTGCATAAATTTGTTTCTGTATTATGGTGTGATATCTGCAACAATATTTATTTTAATGTTTGTTGAAGTAATTTCATGAATAACTTATGATGAAATAAGTAGGAAAAGTAAATCAGTTGTTGTAGTAATAGAATTTTCACATATAATAGACTCTTTCACTGAGATAGTGCCTATGAATGGATCTGCCTT
This sequence comes from Pinus taeda, assembly GCA_000404065.3. Lineage (NCBI taxonomy): Eukaryota > Viridiplantae > Streptophyta > Pinopsida > Pinales > Pinaceae > Pinus > Pinus taeda. The sequence goes on from APFE030475146.1 coordinate 36,247, forward strand.
TTTTTATTTCTTCACCAAAGCTCTGATACCATGTTGGAAAATCAAAAAGGCAGTAAATATTTTCTTGATCTTGATAATTACTTGTGATGTTTTTTATTATTACGATTCTTTATATCTTCTTTCTTTAGCTCATCAAGCAATTACCAAAAGCAATAGTACATAAAACAATAGACACCAGATGTAGGCACATGCCAGGGCAAAACCCCCCTTGAGGGGAAAGCCCAGTCAAGATAATTCTTCCTTTCAATAGTATTCCTTGAGACTTGTTGTCGCGTAGATTGACACGACAACGCTCAGACCGGGGGCTGTCACTCTAATCCCCGATCCCTCCGTTTAAGCCTGTCTCCCGCGGCTAAGGGGGGTAGACCCTATGAGATAATGAAGACCAACTGGCAAACAGTTGGTTGGGAGACACGAGACACGATAAGATAAGCACTAGATGAATTTGATTTTAGCAGACCAGTGCCTTAAGAGATTGTTATTAAATCGATTACTTGTTAGATGATTATAGAAACATGAAACGTGAACAGCAAACCATTAACTAGATATCATATTCGTATCTCGACTTGAAACTCAGATCTCAGCGTGAAAGATATAACATGAAAACAACTGAATCTGGCAAAAAAAATAATATTCCCACAAAAATTTTATGCCCTTTTCAGACAAAGATTAAACTTGAAACAAAATTTAAAATTTAATCTAAAACCCTAAAGGAATTTTTTTTTTTTTTTTTAATATATATATATATATTATTATATATATATAATATATATAATATTTTTTTTTTTTTTTTTTTTTTTTTATTATGATTTAAAAATAAAGCTTAAAGATAAAAAAAAAAAAAAAAAAACTAATTTGAATCTATTTGAAAAAATCTAAACTAAAAGCTAAGCCTTAACTCTATATATTTTTTATTTTTCTTTATTTTAAAATGAAAAAAAAAAAAAGGAAAATGCCAAACCCTAAAAAAGAAAAGAATAAACCTAAACTAACATACATATGTGAACTATGTTAAAACTTAAAAAAAATAAAACCAAAAAAAAGGACGTGACTAAAACTAAGCAAAGGAAACGCATGCATCAAAACCTAACTAAACAGAAATAAACACGATTTTGAAATTTTTATCGAACCTACGCTACCGTCGAATTATCCTACGCATGCAGCTTACACAAATGAAAAAATGGTTTATGTTTGCAGGTCCGTGTACAGGTCTGGGGTTCGATGACGGATGAGGAATACCACGCAAGATTTGCAACTGGACGGTTGAACGATGCACAGATAAAAATCGAACGTGGTTGTGTTTTGTAGGTGAGTTCATGTGCAGGTTTAGAAGGCTGCTGACAGAGGTTGAAGCTGCGACGGGTATGGAGTTGATGGTGTGTGCTGGTGGTGTGTGCAGGCATACGCACAGGGAAATACCCACGTTTTCTGCAATGAACTGGAAATACCCACGTAATATATCAAAGGCTGGAAACGTTTTGGATGAGTGCAGGTCTGTGGGTTGAAAGAAAGGCTGCGGGATCTGATGGTTGACGGCAGCAAAGGGAATACCCATGCCTTCTGGCATATGCTCTAGTAGAACTGACTTCAACCTTACGCACAGGACCAAAAATTAATCCGACATTTGCTTTGCAGGCTTTGAAACAGACAGGCTCGAGGGTTACCGAGAAACCAGACGTCGGAGGCTAAAGGGATTATAAGCGATCAAAACAAAAACGATTTTGGATTTGCGTTGATTCCTATTTATGAAATAAAACAAAATCGAAAATGAAATTACCTTACCGCAAACACCAAATCGTATTTACGCTGGAGCCCAAAACGAATTCTTCAGGTAAAGAATACACATAACGTTTCACGCATTTACCTGATGTCGACCTGAGAGAACCGAAACTCTTACCTTATACCCTCAGAAAAACCTTTGATCCTTACCTTGTCGTGAAACTTCATCGATTTGCTGCGTTGATCAGGTAAGGGCCACGAAAATTTCAGTGCAGGTACGCGGACGGCGGCTATGGAAATCCCACTCTCTTTCTGCGTTTGAACTGGTGCATCAACGCTGAGACTTGTGCTTAACTGTAATAACAGTTCATGCGTTGGCTGGCTCAACGATTTTCTAGCTATGCCTTCAGGGGTTTTGTGAATGTAGGGGCGATGAGGACGGACTGCGTGAAAGGGCAAGCTCACCAAAAAAGACTGAAAACCCTGTACAAGAAAGGAAAACGCTAATGAAAATTGCATAAAGCAAACATTTAAAACCCTAGATAAGAAAAATTTTTAACCCTAGAACAGTTAAATAATTTACAAAAAATTTTGGCCCCTTAGCAGCCAGATTTGGCAGTAAGCACATAAATATTTTAAAGAAATAAAGATTTTCAGATTTTCACTGTGAAGAACTTCAGAAAAATCTCTCATGCAAATTAAAAATAAACTGAATGATAGACCCAGGATCAAATCCAACTGGGCTCAGCAAAAAAAATGCTTGTGGGAGTTGGCTGGTTCAGCCGAGAACTTCCCCGAACGCCCACAAAATTCCTTTAGAAAATGTTTTTCTGCACAGCTCAAAACAACCATTAGTAAAGAGGGCAAAAATGCTGCTAGATCTCAGGAAGTAATGGAGATACCTGCCATTACTTCAGAAACCCTAACAGCACCCAAACCCTAGCAAGTGAACAAGATACCTGTGCTCACAATACTCTGCAAAAAGCTATTATTAACGGCTAAAAATAACATATACAGAAAATTAAACAATCTCACAGCATTTCAAGATAGTAACACCAGCAAGATATGGACCCCAAAGTCTTCTTTTATTAACCAGAAACAGATTTACAAGAGAGCTTCTTCAGTCTTAGACTCACAGATCAGATGATCTGAAATGACCCCCTAAGACCCTATATAAAGGAAATGATCCCAATGGCTAGTTCGAGTGATCCATGTTGAAGCGATCTCGACCGTCGATGAGGATCAAGACATCTCTTAATCTCATCCGTCGATTTAAAAAAAAAAAGATTTTTTTGCATGCATTCACAAAAAATATTATTATTTTATTATTTAGGGTTTTTTGCTTTATTTTATGAATTTTTTTATTTTTTATTTATTTCATTCTTAATTTCTTAATTATTTTAAAGAATGGATCAATCAACTAAACCTTTGGAAACATCACCTAGACCTAGACTTAGGACTCATGAGCGGATTTAAAACATTTTTCGACCCTCAGGACCAACATTACATCATCACTTTACAATTTACATCTTAAGGGAGGAAAAACCCCTTTAAACATAGGACCCCTCACAAATCACCCGAGTTCTGCGACACAACTATAATCTAGCAGCGCTAACACACTAGGATTGCCTAAATTCTAATAACAAATGCATCCCGGCTTGGGTCAGTTGAAGGAAAACTCTGGCCGATCTGGATCGGTGAGACGAAAAACCTTCCGGGACATAGATTATCATTAGAAAGTTAGGTCCACCTAGGCAATTTACATACATGACTCATATCTGCTAAGATTATTTACAATTAATACATGCAGACTGGGTTTACAATTAGATTGATCAAGCTGCTGATGACTGTAGGATGGCACAGACACGCTGATCAAGTGCTGCCCCTTTTTGCAAAAGAAAGGGGGTGTACTGCATGGGTAGTTGACTGGTAGAGGTCAACAAGACTCTTCACCCTAGACCAAGACCAAACCTTCCCTCCACACCAAGTTAGCCTCCAGAAGTTCGACCTCTTTCCAAAGACTTTGACTATGCAACAACTTACGATAACTGGTAGCTTCTGGCAGGAGTCCAACTCGGAAGACTTCGATCCCCCAATATAGAGCATGAAACAAAGAGAGACCACCACCAAAATTTCGATTTTCCTTCTCTCCTTAGATTCCCTCTAACTCGCATTCACTTCGGCTTCCCGGCAACAGACTTCGCACCTTTTCCCAACTACAAGAGAACTTCGCACTTCTGCCCAACAACAAGAGAGTTTGAACTTGATGAGAGAGAGATGCTCCAGATGAATTCGATGTGCTTCCTTTTATAGGCTTCTTGTGGGGTCGAATGAGTCCTCAGGCCGACTTGATCTTCTCTTAGGCTGACATGGTGTGGAGGTTGCATAATTCATATTTGACTCGATACTTAACCTTTATACATGATTCAAAAGCCCAAGAAGGGTCTCTTTAAATGTACAATAATTCTATAGACTTAGAATAAATCCTAGAAGTCCTCAATGGGGACTTTGACCTAAAACATGGTGACCCAAGCATGAAACCCATGCTTTAATAAGTCACAATAATAATAATAAAAATTCTTTACTTTATTCTTTTGACAAGTACATTACATAATGACTCAAATACATTATTGAAGATCAAACATAGTTACATTTTCCAACATGGTGATCACCAAGAACTTGTAGATTAGTGCCTTCTGAATTGAAGAGAATGGAGTCAAAGCGATTTTGATTAGGGTTTTTGCTTTATCAAGGAGCCCTATTGCAACTTCGCATGCCCTAGAAAGGCAGTTGCAAGGCAACAACAAGGATTTATACTTCGATTTACCAAGTAATGGAGTTTCAGGGTGCAAAGAGTCAACCAACCCCTAGGAATGTTTTGATCTTCTTGCCAAAAATGAATAACATATGCAAGGAGCCAAGATTACCAAGTGTTTAACGATTTCATGTCGCATTTAGGGCACAAAAATAACCATAGCAATAGCATTCTATACATTAGAGAATAAGCATGTAAAATTTCACATAAAAGAAAGCACTTTACATGACGTGAATATTATATCCATCAATTATACTTGCAAGAATGAAGCTCCAAAACAAATAACAAATATCCAAACATCAAAATGCATTAATTGATCTCCAATTCATCCATCAAAAGGTAGTGCGAAATTCTCAAGGAGAGAGAGAGATACAAATCCAAGTGATGATGAGGAATAGAATGAACCTCTCATCAATATATATGATCCTCTAAGGGTTCGATTTTCCTAATTAGGCCTAATGATGTCCCTAATAAAATAATGTGCAGAATAACATTCCTTGGTGATAAGCCCACCAAGATAGCTCCATAACATGAAAAATAAGCCTCTTAAGAGAGCCAAAATGATAGATAAATAGCTAGGAGGACCATTGGAAAGCTTAGTGGAGTCCAATATGTGCCAAAATGAGTGGAAGGTTTCCAAATATAGTAGTAAAGGGGGTGGCCCCTTGATCTCCAAGAAAATGACTTGTGCCACACCCAAGTGGTTGGGGGGGGCACAAAAACATCCTCATGGGTGTCCAAGTAGATCGATCAAGCTTGTATCCCATCTGTAAGGGCTAGAACAATTATGCAAACCCTCCCTTTGTCTCCCATGGGGTTGGGCCCTGGATCAACTACCAAGTGGGTGGTGCAAATGTGTAGCCATCTAGGCAAGGTGGCCCAGTTGCATCATCATCATCAAATAAGTGGAACACGAGCGAGCAATGGATGGTACTGAAGGGTCCCATGGCATGGTTATCTGCTTTCTGCTATAATGGAGGCCCTTGGCCCTTGACGCACACCCTACAAATGCCAATATGATCGTTTGGAGGGCTTGGACCCTGTATAGGGAGTGTGAAAATTCTATCATTGCAACAACTGATTTACTTTTCCTACTTATTTCACCATAAGTTATTCATGAAATTACTTCAATAAACATTAAAATAAATACTGCTGCAAATATCACACCATAATACAGAAACACACATATGCACAAGAATCAACACATTGACACAGTTATTTTGGACTAATGTCCCCGGAAAAACCCAATTTGGGAAAACCAGTGTAGCAAGGGAAGATTTTATTATTTAGAAATTTTCTAGTACAACAAGGTGCCAAACTGGCTTACCCACATATAGACAAATTCTTCAACACTTCTTCTGAACCCAGCGTCAGCCATACTGACCTCAGCGTGACCTGAAACACTCTGCGTCAACCTGTTGAGACTCTGCGCAGCCTCTTTGGCCTTCTGCGTCACTCCTGCAGCCTCTGCGTGGATGATGCAGTCCCTGTTGGCTCTGCGCAGTCTCTGTTGCCTCTGCGTGGCTCCCTCTGGCCTTGCGTCTGCCTTTTCTGCCTCTGCGCTGATCTCCCATCTCTCTGTTCCGTACTTGCTGCCTCCTGACTACTTTCCAGACCACTGGTTCAATTTCTCAACTAACTCTGCTCCAGAAATTGAACTGACTGGTCTCCCTCAGTTTGTTCTCTAAGTGCCCCTCGAGCCTTCTCTTAAACTTTTCTCATTGACAAATCAACGACTGAGATTAAGTCCCTAATCAACGACTAAGATTAAATCTGGCTTGATCCATGAATTTTGGACCATTCTAACACAGTTTCATATTAATTCACATTAATATTTTATTTTCCCTAAGTTTAGACTTAGGGATCACATTAAAAATATTAATTATTTTAATATCTCCCAAACTATTTAGAATTTGCCCAAACCCTTTCTAGGTATTGGAGATCTCATGTGCCTTAGCCTCTCCACCAAGTTTTGTGGCTAGAGAACATCCGATGCTACCCCAAATCAACACTCCCTCTTAGGGAGGACTGTGCTCTGGCAATAGTCCTCACTGAGCATCACCCTGATCATTCGGCATCGGTTCCTATGCCGATGCTAAGCCTTCCTGCCCAACATCCTCTGCACTGTTGTATCCTGTACTGCTGCACATAGCTCTGCCATTGCTACTACCACTGCTCCATCTGTACGACAACTCCCTCTGCATTTGTGCTGCTGCTGGTCCTTTCTCCAAACACTGCATCTACACTACAACTTCCTCTTCATTCGTGCTGCTAACACACTCATTTCTACTTCTGAAAGGGGTTCTTTACCATCCCCATCTTTTCCCTGAAGTAGTCAAATTTTGACTTTCCAAGGACCTTGGTGAGGATATCTGCTACCTATTCTCCTGTAGAAGTGTAGCTCAACTGTACAGCTCCTCGTTGGACACAGTCTCTGACAAAGTGACACCGGATATCAATATACTTCGACCTATCATGAAACATTGGATTCTCAGAGAGTTTGATTTAACTCTGATTATCACACATAATCCTGGTCGCCTCCATATTTCTTCTGAATAGGTTCACCAACAGTTTTCTAAGCCATATGGCCTCACATGAAGTTGTGCTTGCTGCCATATATTCTGCCTCAAATGAGCTCAAAACCATGAACTTCGGTTTCCTACTGCTCCAGGAGGTCATTCCTGATCCAATGTTGAAACAATACCCATAGGTACTTTTCCGATCCACTGAACTTCCTTCCCAATCTGCATCAGTAAATCCACTCAACCTGATATCCTTCCCCTTGGTGTATAAGAGCCCATAATCAATTGCTCCCTGTAAATACCTGAGAACGTGTTTGGCTGCTGCCCAGTGTGCCCTCTTTGGTTCCACCATGAATTGACTGAGGGTGTTGTCAGCGTAGCAAATATATGGCCTGGTATTGACCAGATACATCAGGCGACCCTATGAGCTATTGGTATAGGGTGGGATCGACATCCTTGTCTTTCGATGCATCAATCTTCTTCCAGTTGGTGATCATTGGCGTAGCCATAGGTCTACAGTCTCCCATCCCGGACCTTTTCAGGATTTCTGTAGCGTACCTCCCTTGCCCAAGGAAGATTTCTCCTTTCTGCTGCCAAACTTCCAACCCTAGGAAGTAGTGCATTCGTCCCAAATCCTTCATATCGAACTTTGTGGCTAGATTCTTCTTGCAGTCCTCAATGAGTCTGGATGATACTGTTAGAAAGAGATCATCCACATATAATACTAAGATAAGCGGCTTGTTCTCTATGACCAGATAGTAGAGATTCAGATCCGTGTCACTCTTGACAAACCCCATCTTCTGCAAGTAGCCATCTATTCGACCATACCACGCTCTCGGTGCCTGCTTCAACCCATACAAGGCTTTCTTCAGTCTGCATACATGAGACTTCTTCTCATGAGTTTCAAAGCCCTCTGATTGTTCAATGTATACCCCTTCTTCTATTACCCTGTTCAGAAATGTCGTTTTGACATCCATCTGATGGATCTCCCATCCCATCTGGGCTGCAAAAGATATCATGGTCCTAATAGATGTATACCTGGCTACTGGGGCGAAGGTTTCCTCATAGTCAATCCCTTCCTTTTGAGCATACCCCTTGGCCACAAACCTAGCCTTGTATTTCTCAACACTACCGTCCGCAACATATTTGATCTTGTAGATCCATCTTGAACCTACCACAGATCTGTCTTGAGGTCTTGACATCACGTCCCAAACATTGTTCACCATTATGGAGTTATACTCCTCTACCATTGCATCTAGCCAGACCTGATGCTGAGCTACCTCCTTGAAACTGGCAGGCTCTCCATCCTGAGCTACTAACGTCTGATATTTGTCTGACTGTTTTTGCTCCCTCTTACTGTTCCTTTGCTCACCGATGAAGTTCGCTGCATCACGTAGAATCTGACGAAGTTCCCTGCTAGTTCTGCCTCTTCCAGCAGGTGCTTCTGTTCGCTCCTCCTCCTCATCCTGAGAATCTTCCTATCCTGAGGAAGAATTCTTCACTTCTGTTGGTTGAAGAGGCATGACCAATGGATCCTCTTTTGACTTCTCCTCGAAAGGCATTTCGTGAGATATTCTGCAAGCTCTGTCCTCCATGAACTTTACATCTCGTCGTACTACTACCTTTCTGCTCCCTGGAAGATAGATTCTGTTTGCCTTAGCATTCTCACTATCTCCCACCAGATATCCCATTTCTGCTGTTTGATCCAACTTCTTCCTCTTTTCTTTGAGTATGCGACAATATGCTAAACTCCCAAATATCTTGAAATCACTGACTTTAGGCATCTTCCCAGTGAAGACTTTCTCTAGAGTAATCTTGCCCAATGCCTGGTGAGGAGTCCTGTTATGAACGTAGATAGCTGTGTTGCATGCTTCCGTCCACAGGAATTTTGGCATATCCTGATCATACATCATGGCCCTAGCTGCTTCTACAATGGTCCTATTTTTTCTTTCTGCCACCCCATTTTGCTCCGGATTGTAGGGAGTTTTCCACTCTCTTCTGATGCCCTCAGCGCAATAATCCGTGAAGTCCTTATTGACATACTCTCCACCATTATCTGAGAACTAAATTTTATTTTCTTCTTAGTAAGATTCTCTACCAGAGCCTTGAACTCCTTGAATCGACAGAAATCCTCATCCTTGGTTTTCAAAAAATAAATCCAAGTTTTCCTCAAGTGGTCATCAATGTAGGTAAGAAAATACTTAGCACTACTGAGAGATTTGACGGACATAGGTCCGCAAATATTTGAGTGTATCAATCCTAGTACACTCTTGGCCCTATGTTTGCTCCTAGGAAATGTCGCCTTGGCATACTTTCCTAGAGCACATCCCCTGCATACATCATCTCGTTCCGTACTCAGATATGAAAATCTTGTTATAGTGCTCCTGAGAATTCTCAGAGCTCCATGGTGCAAGTGACCCATCCTTCTGTGCCATAGTTCGTTCAAGTCCTTGTCCCCATGATTGCCTATTATTGCCATTGGTGGTTATAGTTGTAATCTATACAACCGATTACTTTTGATTTCGATCTGCACTTTCTTTTTTCAGCTTGGGTGTTTGACGTATACCTTTTCCTTGATGAAGTAGACGTCATAGCCCTTGCCTTGTAGTTGTGACATGGAAAGTAAGTTCATCCCCAATCCTAGTACATGCAGTACATTTGTGGCACAGAACCGCTATCTCGATTTTGTCTGAAAAACTATGGTACCCTTCCCTAGTAGAGTACACTTTGCCTTGTTCCCCATGGTGATCTAAAAGCTCATCTTCTCTTCTTGATATTCTGAGAAACACTCCCTGATTCTCGTCATATGCCACTAGGCTCCACTGTCTATATCCAATACTTCTGATGATGCAGCACTAGTCATGCACGCTACTTCTTCTTCCAGCTTGGAAGCCAACGTAGAGAAATTGAAATCTCTTTCTCTTGTGCAATCTTCTGAAAATCTGTGTGAGTCCCCTGAGGTGGATACCTCTGCATCGTGGTCTCGACTCATAATTGATTTTCCCTTTCTGTCTCTGATTACTTGCTCTGATACCATGTGAAAATTCTATCACTGCCACAATTGATTTACTTTTCCTACTTATTTCACCATAAGTTATTCATGAGATTACTTCAATAAACATTAAAATAAATATTGCTGCAGATATCACACCGTAATATAGAAACACACATATGCATGAGAATCAACACATTGACACAGTTATTTTGGACTAATGTCCCCGGAAAAACCCAATGTGGGAAAAACAGTGCAGCAAGGGAGGATTTTATTATTTAGCAATTTTCTAGTACAACAGGGTGCCAAACTGGCTTACCCACAAATAGACAAATTCTTTAGCACTTCTTCTGAACTCAATGTCAGCCCTACTGACCACAGCGTGACTTGAAACTCTCTGCGTCAGCCTGTTGAGACTCTACGCAGCGTCTCTGGCCTTCTGCGTCACTCCTGCAGCCTCTGCGTGGATGACACAGGCCTTGCTGGCTCGGCGTAGTCTGTGCTGCTTCTGCATGGCTCCCTTTGGCCTTGCGTCTGCTTTTTCTGCCTCTGTGCTGATATCCCATCTCTCTGTTTCGTACTTGCTGCCTCCTGACTGCTCTCCAGACCACTGGTTTAATTTCTCGGCCAACTCCGCTCTAGAAATTAAACTGGCTAGTCTCCCTCAGCATGTTCTCCATGTGCCCCTCAAGCCTCTTCTTATACTTTTCTCGTTGACAAATCAACAACTGAGATTAAGTCCCTAATCAACGACTAATATTAGATCTGGCTTGATCTATGAATTTTGGTCCATTCTAACACAGTTTCATATTTATTCACATTAATGTTTTATTTTCCCTAAGTTTAGACTTAGGGATTACATTAAAAATATCAATTATTTTAATATCTCCCAAACTGTTTAGAATCTGCCCAAACCCTTTCTGGGTATTGGAGACCTCATGTGCCTTAGCCTCTCCACCAAGTTTCGTGGCTAGAGCACATCCGATGCTACCCCAAATAAATAGGGAGACCAAACCCCAAGATGAAGACCCACCTGCAATCCTGCATAAAATCCAATGCGTCTTCTCACCTTCCACTACAAAAAATCATCAGCGTAATTGAGTAAATGAGCTTACAAACCATGGAATCAAGTGGACACTTCATAGTGGCGTGCCCTTCCATAATAGGCTTTAGAATGTACAGGTGTTTCCAAGTTCAAGAAGGAGGTTAACCAAGGACCCTATTAGGTGGTTTCAACCTCTAAGGGAGTGACAGGTCCATGGTACATCCATCAAGTGGCAGGTGTCATGTGATATGATGATGGAATAGAGTGGAGCATCAGGGGAAGGCTCCAGGCCACATGCCATAGTATAAGGGCAACTAAGATAAGGGAAGCCCACACTTGGGTGTATGAATGTAGGTGTGAAATTTTGGATGCCCAAATTTCTACTCTAGCAACTGATTATGTTTCTTCTATTTGTTAATTACTAAACAAAATTATTTATTGTTTCCTACAGTAAACACCGAAACTAATACACTTGAGCCTTCACCATTTAAAATAAAATGTGGATACAAGAAACTGAATAAGAAATAACTACACCACACATCTACATAGTTATTTTTGGACAAATGTCCCCGGAAAAACCCATTGTAGGAAAACCAATGTAGCAGCTAAGGGTCTTATTATTATGCAGTAGTAATTTCTGAATACAATCTCTGGATGCCCTCCTGGCTATCCAGTACAGAGAATATCACTAACAGAGAGATAAGTGAGATTACCTCACACTATCACTGAAAATCCTGGTTGATCTAGCCCCTGGTTGCCTTTGCACAATCTCTACGCAATCACTGCGTAGGCCCTGTGTCACAGCTACTGGGGTCAACGTCACTACTCTCAGCTGATCGATTTTCCTCTAAGATTTTGACTTTTTCCCTCCTGGTCTCACACCTCGGCTTTCAGCTCCAGAAATCGATCCTTCCAACAAATTTTCAGATTTCTTCAAGGCTCTGCGTTGCCTCTGCGTCAACTTACACGGCCTTTGCATGGCCCTACGTCAACTTCTTTTGGCTCTTCGTTGCCTCTCCCGGATCTCTCTCTGCCTCCTCTTTTGAGTATTCCCGGATCAGGGGAAATCTCCAACCGGAACTATCCCTGTCCCTCACTGCAAAACATCACCTCGAAATTCTCTTCGGCATCTGCTCTACTTCAGAAAATTGATCTTTTGATCTTCACTTGATGTGTTCTCCAAGTGCCCCTCAAGTCTCTTCTTATATCTTTCTATTGGACAACCAACAACCCAAATTAACTTCTAATCAATGGCTTAGATAATTTTGGCTTGATCCTCATCTTCTTCTAGAAATTTCACCCAGAGTTAGATTAATACCCTTTAATTATTTTAATTTCTGAAGTTTAGACTTAGGGTCCCATTAAAAATATTTAATTATTTTAATAAAACTGTCTCCATGTGGAATTTCCCAAAACGATTTTTGGGTATTGGAGAATGCATGTGTCTAAGCCTCCTTGCAAATTTTGAGACTTAGAGCACATCCGATGCTACCAGAAATCAACACTCCCTCTTAGTGAGGAATGTGCTCTAGCAATACACCCTGTTGAAGCATCACTATGTTCTTTAACATCTCCTTCTGCGCTGCTGATGTCTAACATCTTGTCCACCAACTACTGTGCAAATGTTGCATCTGTACAACGACTAACCCTGCCACTGTCAATATTGCATCCGTACTGCAAATCCCTCTTAATTTTGCATTCGTGCTATTGCTAGCGCTAGCATTTCCAATACTGCATCTGCACTGCATCCTTCTCCAACTGCTGCTGCTATTGCATCAACAATGGAAAAGCATCCCAAATTACTAAACTGGTGTTTAGTATGATGCATCTCGTTGCTACAGTTCTAACTACGCTAGTCTCCACGTTGAACCTCTGAAGCCTTTGCATTGCTGCCAACCTCTGCTCTGTGCCAACAACACTGCTGCCAACTCTGCTCTTCGTTGCTCAGTCTTTGGCGCTCCTAGCCACTGCAACTATCACTCCGACACTCCTTTGCGCTAATTGACACTGGTCCATCTTGTTGTTGATTTGTGGTAGCATTGGATGTGCTCTAGCCATGCAAATTGGTGGAGAGGATAAAGCACATGAGATCTCCAAGACCTAGAAATGGTTTGGGGAAATTCCACCTGGTCAGAGAGATATTAAAATAATTAATATTTTTAATGGGGTTCCTAAGTCTAAACATAGGAAAATTAAAATATTAATGGCTGTTAATATAAAACTGGGTGAGAAGGTTCTAAATGACATGGATCAAGCCAAATCTAATCTTAGTCGTTGATTAGAGACTTAATCTCGGTGATTGAAGACTCAACAGGAGAAGTATAAGAGGAGGCTTGAGGGTCAATTGGAGATACACCAAGATTGATTAGTGAGTTCGATTTTATGGAGTGGGGTTTGCTGAGAAAATTCAAACAAGTGATCTGAGTTGCAGCGAGGGGCAGTGAATACATAGCAGAGAGGCAGAGATAGTGCCAGAGGGTCAGCGCAGTGACTGAGGAGGCTACAAAGAGGCAGCAGGAGCCACATAGAGTCAACTAGAGACTACGCAGAGGCAGAGGGGCCTGTGTGGGTGACGCAGAAGGCTAGAGAGCTGACGCAGATAGGCAGAACGCTGACACAGAGGGTTCCAGAGCTACGCAGAGGCTAGCATGGCTAATGCGAGCCTTGGAGATGTGCTGGAAGGATTTTCGTGGGGTAGACTAGTGCTGAGAAGCTGAATATCTACTTCCAAGAAGAGGTATTACTGCCATGTAAAAATCTCCGTTGGGTGAGCCAGTTTGTCACCCTAGTTGTACTCAAGAAATATGAATAATAATAAAACCCTTAGAACTGTTGCATCAATTTTCCCACATTGGGCTTTTACGGGGACAATTGTCCATAAATAACGGTGTCCCTTGTGTGCTTGTTCCAGTATTTCAATTGATGATCTGTATATGAGTTAAGGCTGCATTTGTGTTTATTTTAAGTATTTATATGAATAAATAACTTGTTAAGGAATAAACAAGTAGGTGAAATAAACCAGATAATGCAATAGGGATTTCTAATGGGTAACATTTAGAAATTTCAGCACTTGCTACTTCTGATTTGGGCTCCCGTAGCAAGGAATTGATCTGAGAGGTGGACTCCTCAAGGATCCTACCCAACTGCAGTCCTTTCGAACTACAACTCTAAATCTCCCAACCTCCCTCCTGGAGATGCCTGGGTTGTCATGGCGAACTCCTCCTCCTCAATCTTCGGGGCTACAACCTTCGGATCATGCTTCTCATCTTTTTCCTTCTTCCTGAGAGGACACTGTGTTGCGTAGTGACCAAATTCACCACACCTGAAGCATTTGGTCTTCGAAACATCCTTCTTCTTCTTCCGCTACCCCTTGGATGTGAGGGCTACATGCTCTTCCTCCTCCTTGGGCTTCGACCCACTGTTGCCACTTCCATTAAGAGTACACTCGACCAAGTCTCTCCTTGTTGATTTGGGGTAGCATCAGATGTGCTCTAGGCCTCAAATTTTGCAGGGAGGCTTGGGCTCATGCATTCTAAAAAACCCATAAACCAATTTGGGAAATTCCACCCAGAGATGATTTTTTTTAAATAATTAATATTTTTAATGGGGTTCCTAAGCCTAAACTTTGGAAAATTAAAATATTAATGGGCATTAATCTAATTATGGGTGAAACTTCTAGAGAAAGATGGAGATCAAGTCAAAACGATCTGAGCCTTTGATTAAGAGTTAATCTAGGTCGTTGGTTGTCCAACAAGAAGATATAAGAAGGTGCTTGAGGGTCATTTGGAAAATACACCAGAAGTAGATACTCGAGTAAGATCGATTTTCTCACTGGTCGAAGTTCGGCAAGAGAAAATCGATTTGGAGAGAGAGTTGCAGGTGAGGCAGAGAAAGAGGGCATCAACACATTCAGTGAGTGCAAGGTAACAAGACGCAGAGCAAGAATAGGGTGACGCAGAAAGAGGCAATGCAAAGATAGTTTGACACAGAGCCTGCGTGGGCAGCTTGGTGCTAAGCTTGGGTGAGCAGGTTGACACAGAGAGGATCAGAAGGATTCTGGGGAAGAAGTGCTTCATCTGGGGTAGAACTTGGTCAAGAAATGTCTGTAAAATTTCTCATATTTTGCTGGCTGTAATTTTGTATAAGAGAATTTTGTACATTTTGCCTCATTTGGATTTGTTTTAATTAATTTTTTTGGGTTCGTTAGATTCAATTTGTTTTGCTTTTTTATTTAATTTCATCTCATTTTTTTATTTGTTATTTTTAATTTAAAAACCATAAAAAATTTAAAATTTCCAAAAAACTAAAAAATTCTAAAATTAGAAAATCATAAAAATTTCAAAACCCTAAAAATAAAAAAGGGCTTCTTTTCCGTTTTATTTTTCATGTGACTTTGAGACTTTCTAAAAAAAATTAAATCAAAAGTAATTTTTCGTATTAAAAGATTTAAAATTTTTTTATGTGGCCTCTGGCCCATTAAAAAAAATAAAAAATATTAAATCAGTTTGATTTGTTTTGGTCACATTTAAAAGAAAGATCTTAAGATATCATTTACCACATTAGTCTTGTTTCATAAAGCCTATCACATTAAATTTGTCTAAAGAATTATTAAAGTGTCAATTTAAAGTTCCTTCTTGGTGTCTTTTCTGGCTAAAGGTAAAATCTAGAGAAAACTTTTGTGGTATTAACATTTTTAACTTCTCTATAGTTAAACACACTTAAATTGTTTATCTAAGGATTGACTATAGAAAAGTGGTAAATTTTCCTAGATTTGGGTCACTAAGCATAAATCATTTTAATTCTAGGATTGTAAATTGGTTAGCATTTAAATTTCATGGTTTTTTTAAAGTATTTGGATCTTTATAAATTTAACTACTAGAATATTTTGCATCTATTTGAAATTGATCGTCATTTCTTGAATTATTTAATGCTTGTTACATGTTAGACATTTTGCAAATATTTTCAAGTAATTGTTAAAGTATTATGTCGTGGAATTGTAATAGATTGCATATCTTTGTTTCCTAAGCTGAGTATATTTTGAGCATCTGTTGACATTGATATTAATTGCAAAGAATTTTTTGTTCTCTTTGAGCTATAATTGTATTAGATGATTTGAAATAATCTTGTGGTTTAATTGTAACATTTTCAGGGGTTTAGTTTTAAGTCTTCATTCAGTAAAACGAACATTTTATTTTGGTGATTAAGGGCTTTTGCGACACAAGTGTTTCTAATCCTCGAGTCTAACTTCATCTCATCATCTAGTGTATTCACATATAAGTTAGCTTTGCATAAATAAAATTTACTTCCAAGCATAAGCTTGGTCGATAGAAAGGTATCCATCCATGGTTACTTGAGAAGCCTGCTTTTAATCGTACTTAAAATAGTGACCTTGCCGTCGTCAGAGCCACAACTTTCTGCAGCGCCGGAGGCACTAGGTATGTTAGACTTTTAGGAGAGGTATCGTTGATCACACCTTAGTGTGCTTCACCTTATCTTCTCTTTGCCAATTACTACAAAATTAGGCCCAACACAGAAAGGATCGAAGGATTCACATTCAAATAAGCATTTAACTAAAATTAACCAAGATTCTTACATCTCACATTAGTTTTAGGATCTGCATTTCATATAAGATAGGCATTCATCTAAGCAGCAGTTGCTAATTGATTACATGGTCCTAATTTCCATAGCAAGATCGTTGACTCCATTAGGCACTGGTATCAATCATTTAAAATCTAATCAAATCCTATAAGTCTTGCTAAATCTTAATCAAGTACTTGGTTTCTTCATTGTGTCTCTCGAACTGGTTGGTTCCCAACGAGTTCTTCTTCATTCCATTTTTCCATAGGCTAGACCCCCTTTAGCCTGCTATAGGGAGACAGCTTAAACAGAGAGATTGGGGATCAGGGTGACAGCCCCTGATTTGAGCTGTTGTCGTGGTGCCTAGACATTCTGTGCGACAACAGATCCCACAATTGCCAGCTCATATTGGGTCTCCTGAAGCTTAGTAAAGAACTAATCAATGCATTCCCCCTTCTGTATCCACATAGATTTCATATTCTGCTCCAAGTACATCTTCCGCTGCTCAGAAGGTCTCTGATATAGCATCGACAAAGCATCCCATATCTCCTTGGCAGTGTCTTTGCCAGCAATGCGATAGACTATATGATCCTTCACTCCGTCGAGGATCATTCTCTTGGTCTTCACCATTTCTCCCTTGTACTTCTTGAGAGGATTTGGATCCGTAGGCTCAACTACCACGTTGTCGACGTAGATCTTGACAAAAATGCTCTTCCAAAAGGCACGACATCCTTGCCTTCTAGATCACATAGTTGGATGCACCATCCAACCGATCCTTATCTCTCAATCCACTGGCTGCCATCTCTGCCACTTGAAAAAGTTGAATGACCTCTCTCCTTCTGCTTCACAGCAAATGAGAATTTGAATTCCTTGGCTAGGAATTTTCTGAGGAAGAAATTCCCTCAAGTGTCTCTCTTCTTCCTTCTGATGTCATTGTGCCTAGTAACTGCATGTAGAAAACTGCATCACGCCAAAAATCTCTCCTCGGTGAAGCTTCTGTTGCGCTGCTCCCTCTGTCGCTGACAAATTTTGATTTGGAAATCCTACCTCTCTATCGACTCACTTAGAGAGAGATTTACCACAAAAATCTTGCCCTCCTGGCTTGAATTGCACAATACCTATGGGGATTTGAATTGCTGCCTCTGCAGGAATTTCAAACTCCCTTCTTCCTTCAACGCTGGGATACTTAGCAACTCTAATACCATGTGAAAATTTGGAAGCCCCAAATTTCTACTGCAACAACTGATTATGTTTCTTCTATTTGTTAATTTCTGAACAAAATTATTTATTGTTTCCTACAGTAAACACCGAAACTAATACATTGCAACCTTCACCATTTAATAAAATGCGGAAACAAGAAACTGAACAAGAAAGAAATACAAAACACATCTACACAGTTATTTTTGGACAAATGTCCTTGGAAAAACCCAGTGTGGGAAAACCGCTGCAGCAGCTGGTTTTATTATTATGCAGTAGTAATTTCTTAATACAATCTCTGGATGCCCTCCTGCTATCCAGTACAGAGAATATCACTAGCAGAGAGATAAGTGAGATTACCTCACACTATCACTGGAAATCCTGGCTGATCCAGCCATTAAATGGACAACCCCTAGTTGCCTCTATGCAATCTCTACGCAATCATTACATAGGCCTCACGTCATAGCTACTGGGGTTTGCGTCGCTGCTCTCGGCTGATCGATTTGCCTTTGAGATTTCGACTTATGCCCTCCCAGTCTCAAACCCCGGATTCCGGCTCCAGAAATCGATCCCTCCAACAAATCTTCGGACTTCCTCAAGGCTCTACACTGCCTCTGCGTGGCCCTACGTCAGCCTCTTCTGGCTCTGCGCTGCCTCTCCCAGATCTTTGTCTGCCTCCTCTGCTAAGTATCCCCGGATTAGGAGAAATCTCCAACCGGAACTATCCCTGCCCCTCGCTGCAAAATATCACTTCGAAATTCTCTCCGGCAGTTGCTCTGCTTCAGAAAATTGATCTTCTAATCTTCACTCTATGTGTTTTCCAAGTGCCCTTCAAGCCTTTTCTTATATCTTTCTGTTGGACATCCAATGACCCAGATTAATTTCTAATCAATGGCTTAGATCATTTTGGCTTGATCCTCGTCTTCTTATAGACGTTTCACCCACAGTTAGATTAATACCCTTTAATTATTTTAATTTCCTAAGTTTAGACTTAGGGCCCCATTAAAAATAATTAATTATTTTGATAAAATTGTCTCTGGGTGGAATTTCCCAAAACGATTTCTGGGTATTGGAAAATGCATGTGTCTAACCCTCGCTGCAAATTTTGAGACTTAGAGCACATCCGATGCTACCAGAAATCAACAAGAGGGAGAAATCGTGGTACATGAGTTACCTTGGCCTTTGTTTTTCCACGCTTTTTCATATGCCTTTTGACTTTTATTGATTTTTCTTTTAAAACTGCTCGGGGCTCTAGGGGATGAGAGCATGATGTTAATGATATCAGTGAATACCCCCTTAAAGTTGGGAAATTCATCATTCAACAAGGGTCGGGACAATCATAGGTTCCTTAATGATGCAGGGGGTTAATATGGGGGGCGGGGGGGCTAGGAACCACGGTGATGGCCATAATGATGGGGTTAGAGCTTATGTTTAGCTTTTGCCCACGTGCTTCCGACCATCTTTTGCATTATGTGGTACATTTCCTGTTGAGAGTGGCCAAATTATGTTTTTCTATTTTCTTTTTACCTGCCTCAACCTTTGGCGAATCATTCCAGGCTCGACTATGAAAATTCCAAACTGGAAGCTTATTGCAGCAATTGGAAAATATTCTCCTAATTTTTAATTTAATTTAACAATTTATTTGTTGTTTTCTACAACAAATACCGAATAAATCACATTGCAACCTACACAAATAAATTGCGGAAGAATAAACGCTAGAATAAATGCTAGCACACACATAATATAACACAATTATTTTTGGACAAAGTCCCCGGAAAAACCCAACTTGGGAAAATTGGTGCAGCAGCTGAGGGTTTATTATTAAGCAACAGTAAAATAATATGAGTACAACTGGATGCCGAAATTGGCAATGCTACAGAGAAATACTAGCAAAAATCTAGAGAGGAATTATCCTCACCTCACAGGCAATCTTCCGGCACAACTTGCCTTCAGAATTTCAACCCTCTAAGCCTCTGCGTTGCTCTATGTAGCTGGCTGAACATCTAGCCTCGGACTGGACTCTAATGGAGTCGTTCTGTCTTCTACTGACCAAAAAGACGCTTCTCCGGCACTCTGGGACTCCTTCCCGACCTCTGGAACTGAAAACATCAATCTCTTCCAGCAAATCGACTTTGCCTCTAGAGGCCACTGCGTTGTCCCAATGTCCACCTCTTTGTGGCTCTCTTGCCTCTCTTCAAATGCACTCACTGGATCTGGAAACCTTTCTTTGGCTTCACTGTCTTTTCCCCTCACTCACTGCTTCGATCTCACTAGCTCTTTCTCCGGCAACTAACTGCTGCTACTCTAGAAATCGATCTACTTAGAAATTGAATTGCTCAAGTGTTTTGTCCATCACCACATTGACCTCTTATAATCTTGTGTTGGAGCACCAATAGCCAAGACTAAAACTTAATCAATGGCTACGATCATCTCTGGATCAATTCGTGTGTGTTTCTAGATGATTCACACCTTGAATTAATTAACATTGATTAATTAACCATATTCCCTAAGTTTAGACTTAGAAAATATTTAAAAACTGATTAATAATCTAATTAAGTCATTTCCAGGTGGAATGTCTAGAAATGATTTCTGGGTTTTGGAGATCTCATGTATTCTAGCGTCTCCACAAAATTTTGTTGCTAGAACACATTCGATGCTACAAAAACTAACACTCTCTCTTAGCGAGGAATGTGTTCTAGTGCTACTACACACCTTGTAGCAAGACCCTATCTTTGCATCATATATTGTCACACTACTGATGTCTGGTTGCTGCCCACCAACCACTACGCAACTCTGATATATGGTACATCTGTGCTGCTGCTGACCCTGCTGAACTGTCGCCAACACTGCAACTCTCTCTCATCTGTCGCTGCTGCAACTGAAAATCATTCAAAATACTGAATCAACTGTGATCAATATAATGCATCTGTCACCCAAGTCTCTGACTACTACTAGTATCTGCACTGTCACTGAAGAATCTGCGCTACTGCTGACTTTTCACTGTGTCAAATGCATTGCTGCCAACTCTACACTGCGCTCCCCAACATCTCACTACTACTAGTCTCTGCAACTGTCACTTTGGCATCTGATTGCATCTTCGTCATTGATCCATCTTGCTACTGAAAAATGTGGTCCCCCATAGCAAGGTAATGATCCATGAAGTGGACTCCTCAAGGATCTTGCCCATCTGGTACACTGGAGTCTCATGCTCCTGGATCTGGTGCCTCACTATCTCATTTTGAGCCTTGTCCCTTACTGGGACATTCCCTTTCTTTGCAATTCGCACTAGACAACTCGCACTTCCTCTGGTATCTACCTTTGGAAATTGGAAGTCAACTTGTTTCCCAGATATGCATTCTGGCTGACTCACACAACCTCCTCTAGCAATCTCGTATGGTCATCCTTGCAGAGCTGCAAAATTTGAAAACTCAAAACTGGAGAAAATAAACCTCGAAAATCTCCCTCTTTCCCTCTACTTGGCTACTGGAACTGCTATTCGCACTCTTTGGAGTGAGAAGATCTACTCACGACTATTGTCGATCTGTAACGAAAAGCGAACTTCTTAAGACTAGAAGTTCCCTGAGGAAAATTTTCCCTCTATTGTGTGTGCTTTTCTCTTCCACACGACATTGATTCTGCTTCTACAACCTACAACAAAAGCCTTTGCGTCCAACCAGGAATCTACTCAACGAAAATTTGAGCTGCAGTTGCTCCCTCTGATTGCTGGAATTAGAGTCTTGGGCAATTCGACTTTTCTGCACTCCTAGAACTGAAAATCGAATTTTTCTGCCCTAGCAATTTGGCTTGCCTGTTTGGATATTGCACAACCTTTGAGAATTTCGGCCTGCTGCTCCCTCTGAGTAGCGAAATTCTCTTCTTTCGCTTCTGGCTAATCACTTACGCTCTGATACCATATGAAAATTCCAAATTGGAATCCTATTGCAGCAACTGGAAATTATTCTCCTAATTGTTAATTTAATTTAATAATTTATTTGTTGTTTGTTACAACAAATACTAAATAAATCACACTACAACCTACACAAATAAACTGTGGAAGAATAAACGCAGGAGGAAATGCTAGCACACGTAAAATAACAGTTATTTTTGGACAAAATTCCCTGGAAAAACCCAACTTGGGAAAACCGATGTAACAGCTGAGGGTTTTATTATTAAGCAGCAATGAAATAATTTGAGTACAACTGGATGTCGAAATTGGCAGTCCTATAGAGAAATACTGACAAAAATCTAGAGAGGAATTATCCTCACCCCACAGGCAATCTCTCGGCACAACTTGCCTTCAGAGTTTTGGCCCTCTAAGCCTTTGCATTGCTCTGTGTAGTTGGCTCAACGTCTAGCCTCGGATTGGACTTTGATGAAGTCTTTTTGCCTTCTGCTGATCAGAAAGACGCTTCTCTGGCTCTCTGGGACTCCTTCCTGGCCTCTGGAATTGAAAATGTCAATATCTACCAGCAAATCGACTTTGCCTCTAAAGGCTACTCCACTGATCCAACTGTTAATTTTGGGTAGCATCAGATGTGCTCTAGCCTTAAAATTTGGTGGGGAGGCTAAGGCACATGAGATCTCCAAAACCCAGAAATCGTTTGGAGAAATTCCACCCGGATGAGGAGTTATTAAAATAATTAATATTTTTAGTGGGTTCCTAAGTCTAAACTTAGGAAAATAAAAATGTTAATTGGTATTAATAAAGATAAGGGTGAGAAGCTTCTAAGAGATGAGGATCAAGTCTGTTTTAATCTTAGCAGTTGATTAGAGACTTAATCTCGGTCGTTGATTCATCAACAGGAAAAGTATAAGAGAAGACTTGAGGATCATTTGGAGACACACCAACGAATACTTAGTATCCCAAGGAAAATCGATTCTCAAAGAGAAGGAGATCAATTTCAGAGGGAGCGTTGCAGGGTGGAGGAAGAGGAGGTTATCAGCAGCAGTCAGTGACTGAGGAGGAGGTGATGCAGGGGTATTTAGAGACAACACAAAGGGAAGACGCAATCCTCACGCAGAGGGACGCAGAACCACGCAGAGTGACACAGAAGTGGGAGAAGGGTCTCCAGGGTGTCAGAAAGTTTCCAGGAAAGGGATGAACCTTGTCTCAGGTGTTTTCTCTCAGTAGTGTCTCAATTTCTCTATAAAATCATTCCTTGTAAAACGATTATTGCTGAAGATTAATAAAACCCTCATATGTTGCATTAGTTTTCCCACATTGGGTTTTTCTGGGGACAATTGCCCAAAAACAACTGTGTTGATGTGATTGGTTCTTGTGCTTGTTATTTTCTCTATGTAATTATGTGATAACTGCAGTAGAATTTATTTTAATGTTTGCTGAAGGGATTTCGTAAACAACTTATTGTGAGAAATAAGTAGGTGAAATAAATTAGTTACTGTAGTAGAATTTCAGGTTAGAAATTTTCACACCAACGTCAGCCTCTCTACAAATGCACTCACCGGATCTGGAAACCTTCCTCCGACTTCACTATCTTTGCCCCTCACTCACTGCTTCAACCTCACTAGCTTTTTCTCTGATAACGAATTGATGCAACTTTGGAAATCGATCTGCTCAAAAATCGAATTACTCAACTGGCTTCTCCATCACCACATCGACCTCCTCTTCTAATCCTTTATTGGAGCACCAACGGCTAAGATTAAAAATTTACCAATGGCTAGGATCATCTCTGGATCAATCTGTGTGTGTTTCTAAATGATTCTTACCTTGACTTAATTAATACTGATTAATTAACCATATTCCCTATGTTTAAGCTCGGGAAATATTTAAAAACTGGTTAATAATCTAATTAAGTCATTTCTAGGTGGAATTTCCAGAAACAATTTCTGGGTTTTGAAGATCTCATGTATTCTAGCCTCTCCACAAAATTTTGTGGCTAGAACACATTCGATGCTACAAAAAGTAACTCCGACCCAATGTGTGGACAAGGGGAGGGGGAGGCTAACTCCTTTTGGACTCAATGGACAAATGTGGACCCAGATGGGAGATATGTGAAAAGGGGTCATAATAAGCGGAGGGGAGTGATGTATGTGGTTTTGGGAAATGGGACCACACAACCAAAATTGGGATTTCCCATGTAGTGGCAGTCTTAAAGCTAGTAGCCAATAAAGGAGATCCCACGGGACTAGGATACAAGGCTAACCATCAAATTGGAAAAGGGGACAAGAGTACAAACCAATCCCATTCTTTCCACCGAATCCCCCCTCTAATCCATGCCCATAAGTGTCCTTAATAAGTAAGCAAAAATACCCAACTACATAACAAAAAGCCATACCTTCGGGGTTGGAAGTCCCACCTTCAAACATATGATCATAACAAATTGGCAAAGGCACATAATGGTCAGGTTAGGTGGTGGAGAATGGTAGCACATCGAACTATTTGGTGGTGGAAAAGGGCTGCTGGCTATCAGCTGAAGACAAATGTAAGAGAAAAATTTCTCCTATGGGTGTCACCCATTGGTGGTGGGTAAAATTACTCACTAGGAATAGGGCTTCTTAGTCCTTGTCTCTAATCACATCATAGCTTGCAAATTGCCTAGTGCTAGTGGAAAAATCTGTGAAGGTGTCCTCCACCTCATTAAGGGATGCTCTTCTGAAATATCTACCTCAATGCATCCTTCCTCCCCTGTGAAATTTCACCATCCATGTGAGAATGGAATTTGCGGGAAGGTCAACCATTCGACCACTCATGGTTGTAGTATTTTGGATTCAATGAGTGAGCCAAACAATGCAAAGACATGCAATTCTTGTCCCGCCTGCTGACAAGAATATCTTGTATGGTGGTGAATGCCTTCGATGATGTCTCATACTCAGGGAACTCACTCTGTAAAATAATGGTCCTCACGGACTCAATCATGGAATCCCATCCATCGTAAACATCTCCTAGGATAGGTTGGTGTTGATTTGTGGTAGCATTGGATGTGCTCTAACCAAGAAATTTGGTGGAGAGGTTGGGGCACATGATATTTCCAGTACCTAGAAAGGGTTTGCGAAAATTCTAAACAGTTTAGGAGATATTAAAATAATTAATTTTTTTAATGGAGTCCCTAAGTCTAGACTTAGGGAAATTAAAATATTAATGTGGATTAATATAAAATTGTGTTAGAATGGTACAAAAGACATGGATCAAGCTAGATCTAATCTTACCCATCGATTAGGAACTTAATCTCGACCATTGATATGTCAACGAGAAAAGTATAAGAGGAGGCTTGAGGGTCACTTGGAGAGTACACCAGATGATCAGTGATTCTATTCTCTAGAGCAGGGTTTGCTAAGAGAGATAGAATCAGTGATCGGAGTTGCAGTTGAGGGGCAGTGAGTAAAGAGAGATAGAGAAGCAGAGGTAGTGCTGGGAGATGAGCGCAGGAGCTAGAGAAAGTGATGCAATAGCAGCCTGGGCTCACGTAGGGCCAGCGCTGGGCAAAGAGAGGTTGATGCAATACAGAAAGGCTGACGCTGGGGTTTCTAGGGCAAATTGGAGCTAAGGAGTTGCCAGAGGGTTTATCCTGGGTTTCAGCCGGGACATTTGTCTCAGAGTGAGAGGTACTACTGCCAAGGGCATTCTTTGTTGGGTAAGCCGATTTTGGTACCCAGATTGTACTCTGAAATTGCTTAATAAGGAAACCCTCAAATAGCTGCATTGGTTTTCCCGCATTGGGTTTTTCTGGGGACATTGGTCCAACAATAACGGTGTCATTTTGTGTGCTTGTTTCTGTTTCCTTCAGTTGATGATTTGTGATATGTTGAGCATGCACTGGTGTTTATTTTTAGTATTTACATTGTAAATAACTTGTTAAGTAACGACACAAGTAGGTAGGGATAAATTAGTAAAGTGCATGGAGGGTTTCTAACTGGTAGACTTAGAAACTTCAACATGGTATCAGAGCGTGGTTGCAGATCACAGGAGAACTGAGGACGTCAACCGAGCAGAGCAATAGTAGCAGAAAACAACTGTTCCAAGTGACAGAAGTTGTTCTTAGCAGAGCAACAACAAGGGAAGGGTGACATAGTGCCTGCATCATCAAGGGTGAGCCAGGAAGAACCAACGTAGAGGCCAAGGGAGGCAAAGGAGGCTCACACAGAGGGCCAGAGGGCTGTGACGCAATTGGCTGAGGAGGCCGCATTGTTGGTGCCGGGATTGCGCAGAGCCTAGGTGCTCTCACCTTCAGGTTGTTGGGATTTAAAAGGCTATGGGAAAGTTGCAGAGTGGAGCTGGTGGGTTACTATAGTCAAAACAATACCTGACAGGGCAAGGCCAAGGAGGAGGGAGTTGCTACCGAGGGTTTTTAGTCGAGAAATCAGGATTAGTGATGTGGTTGCATAGACGATCAGATTAGGGGGCATCTTAACATCGACAGAAGGATTTCCAGGAGGAAAATTGAGACTCAGAGGGAGTCACATCGAGAACTTCCAAGAGGGAAGTAGAAGAGCAGCATGGCACTACACGGAGTAAGAGACTAGGACAGACTGGACGGAGCGTCAAACTTTGCAATCTAGAAGGCCAAAATCTTATCCGTACTTGACAGAAATTGTGTCAAGCACTTCGCCTTGAGGACGATAGCTATCCCAATTGACCCAACTGAGAAAGATAAGTACGAGGAGGCAATGGCGAGGACCAAGAGTATCATCCTTGATGGGTTCAAGGACCATGTAGTACGACACATTACTGAGAAGGAAATGACAAATGAGATGTGGGAGGCCCTAAAGAAATTGTACCAGCATACTTTTGTGCAGAGAACGATGTTACTAGAAAATCAAATGAGGTTATATCAGATGAAGAAGGGAGAACCAATTGACACCTTCCTCGGAGGACTGAATGAGATCCGAGATTAGTTGACTTCCATAGGAGCCACGTCGGATCAAGAATTGATGGTGAGGACTACCCTAAATGTAGTCTCAGAAGACTGGAAGGTATTTGTCCAGAGTATACTAGGCAGAGGGACACTTCCACCTTGCGATGAGATGTGGGCGGCTCTTCGCCAAGAAGAGATCAGACGACAGACAACAGCGGGAAGCAGAAATAAGGGGATCAGAGTCAAAAGAAGAGGAGGAAGATGTTGCCCTGGCATCTGAGGGAAAGCAAGAAAAGCGGAAGAAGAAGGATCTCTCCAAGATCAAGTGCTTCCACTGTGGGGAGTTGGGTCATTATGTGACCCAGTGTCCAAGGAAGAAGAGTAAGGGAGAGTCTCACGAGACTAAGGCAGCGCTGGCAAGGGCAGAGAAGGAAGTGGAGACAGACGATGACTGTGACATGAGTGCACACACACCACTTGAGCGGAAGTGGGGAGACATTGAGCTTGAGTCAGGCGGACTATAGGCGATGAGGGGTAGGATCCTCGCGGTACCCAGTGTCTTGGATTAGACCTTGCTGAGGGAGCCCCGAAGAGGAGTAGCAGGACTAGCTGATGTGGGTAGCGATGGATGTTGATGGAACAGCAGAGAGAGCTACAATGCAGGAGTCCCAAGATAGCGCGAGGCTAGCAGGCTGCAACAGTGAGAGAGGCATGAGAGTGTTGCACCAGTGCAGGATGGCACAGAGGGGTGCAACGATGCGAGATGCAGGGAGTTGTTGCAGCAACACAGATGTCAGAGAGGGAGCACTTGTCAGCGGCAGAGGGAGCTTCAGCATCAGGAGGGGTTCTAGCCCAACAGAGAGGTCAAAGTTAGAGATCAGTGACTTACTTCTCAGTAATTGAGTTGCAGTGCAGTAGTGGGCAACACGATGCATCATGATGAGAGGAGTTGCAGTGCGGATGCAGTGTTGGGAGAAAGGACATTGTAGCAGCACAGATGCAGAGGGAGCTGTTGTACAGATGCAACAGTGGCAGTGGCAAAACCATGGGCAACAATACAAGATACAACAGTGTAAAGGATGGTGGGCAGTAGGCCTAGCATCAACACAAGAACCGATGCCGAATGATCAGAGTAATACTCAATGAGGAGTATTGCTAAAGCACAGTCCTCACTAATAGGGAGTGTTGATTTGTGGTAGCATCAGATGTGCTCTAACCACGAAATTTGGTGGAGAGGTTGGGGCACATGAGATCTCCAATACCTAGAAAAGGTTTGGGCATATTCTAAATAGTTTAGAAATTAGGAGATATTAAAATAGTTAATATTTTTAATGGAGTCCCTAAGTCTAAATTTACGGAAATTAAAATATTAATGTGGATTAATATAAAACTGTGTTAGAATGGTCCAAAAGACATGGATCAAGCCAGATCTAATCTTAGCCGTCAATTAGGGACTTAATCTCGACCATTGATTTGTCAATGAGGAAAGTATAAGAGGAGGCTTGAGGGTTAGTTGGAGAACATACTAGAGTGATCAGTCATTCTATTCTCTAGAGCGAGGTTTGCTAAGAGAGATAGAAACCCTTAGATCGCTGCACCGGTTTTCTTGCATTGGTTTTTTCTGGGGACATTGGTCCAAAAATAACGGTGTCATTTTGTGTGCTTGTTTCTGTTTCCTTCAGTTGATGATCTGTAATATGTTGAGCATGCACTAGTGTTTATTTTCAGTATTTACATTGTAAATAACTTGTTAAGTAACGAAACAAGTAGGTAGGGATAAATCAGTGAAGTGCATGGAGGGTTTCTAACGGGTAGACTTAGAAACGTCAACATGTTATCAGAGCATGGTTGCAGATCGCAGGAGAACTAAGGACATCACCTGAGCAGAGCAATAGCAATAGAAAATAGCTGTCCCAAGTGACAGAAGTTGTTCCTAGCAGAGCAGCAACAAGGGAAGGGTGACGCAGTGCCTGCATCATCAAGGGTGAGCTAGGAAGAGGCAGCGTAGAGGCCAAGGGAGGCAAAGGGAGGCTCACGCAGAGTCAAGCAAAGGGCCAGAGAGTTGTGACGTAGTTGGTTGAGGAGGCCGAGTTACTAGTTCCGAGATTGCGCAGAGCCTAGGAGCTCTCACCTTCAAGTAGCTGGGGTTTAGGAGGCTGTGGGAAAGTTGCAGAGTGGAGCTGGTGGGGTACTGTAGTGAAAACAGTTCTTGAAAGGACAAGGCCAAGGAGGAGGGAGTTGCTACCGAGGGTTTCTAGTCAAGAAATCTGGATCAATGGTGCGGTTGCACAGACGATCAGAGTAAGGGGAATCTCGACATCGAAAGAAGGATTTCTAGGAGGAAAATCAAGACTCAGAGGGAGTCACATTGAGAACTTCCAGGAAGGAAGTAGAAGAGCAGCTTGGCACTTCACAGAGTAAGAGACCAGGACAGATTGGACGGAGCATCAAACTTCACAGTCTGGAAGGCCAAAATCTTATCCGTACTTGACAGAAATCATGTCAAGCACTTCGCCTTGAGGACGATAGCTATTCCAATTGACCCAGCTGATAACGACAAGTACGAGGAGGCAATCGGAGGGCCAAGAGCCTCATCCTTGACGGGGTCAAGGACCATGTAGTACCACACATTGCTGAGAAGGAAACAACAAATGAGATGTGGGAGGCCCTAAAGAAATTGTACCACCATACTTCTATGCAGAGAAGGATGTTACTAGAAAATCAGTTGCGGTCATACCAGATGAAGAAGGGAGAATCGATTAACACCTTCCTTGGAAGACTGAATGAGATTTGAGGAAAAGCAAGAAAAGTGGAAGAAGAAGGATCTCTCCAAGATCAAGTGCTTCCACTGTGGGGAGCTGGGTCATTATGTGACCCAGTGTGCAAGGAAGAAGAGTAAGGGAGAGTCTCCCGAGACCAAGGCAGCGCCAACAAGGGCAGAGAAGGAAGTGGAGACAGATGATGACTGTGCCATGAGTGCACATGCACCACTTGAGCGGAAGTGGGGAGACATTGAGCTGTAGTCAGGCGGACTATAGGCGATGAGGGGCAGGATCCTCGAGGTATGCAGCCTCTTGGATTAAACCTTGCTATGGGAGCCCCAAAGAGCACTAGCAGGACTGG
Source organism: Pinus taeda (assembly GCA_000404065.3). Taxonomy (NCBI): domain Eukaryota; kingdom Viridiplantae; phylum Streptophyta; class Pinopsida; order Pinales; family Pinaceae; genus Pinus; species Pinus taeda. Next base: position 66,050 of record APFE030475146.1, read on the forward strand.
CTGATGTGGGTAGAGATGGATGCGGATGGAGTAGCAGAGAGAGCTACAGTGCAGGAATCCTGAGATAGCGCGAGGTTAGCAGGCTGCAACAGTGCGAGAGGCATGGGAGTGTTGCACCAGTGCAGGATGGCACAAAGAGGGGTGCAATGGTGCGAGATGCAAGGAGTTGTTGCAGCAGCACAGAGGTCAGAGAGGGAGCACTTGTCAACGGTAGAGGAAGCTTCAACATCAGGAGGGTCTCTAGCCCAACAGAGAGGTCAGAGTTGGGAGATTAGTTACTTACTTCTTAGTAACTGAGTTGCAGTGCAGCAATGGGCAGCACGATGTAGCATGATGAGAGGAGTTGCAGTGCGGATGCAATGTTGGGAGAAAGGACCATCAACAGCGCGGATGCAGAGGAGCTGCCGTACAGATGCAGTAGTGGCAGTGGCAAAACCATGGGAAGCAGTACAGGATACAGCAGTGGAGAGGATGGTGGGCAGCAGGCCTAGCATCAGCACAAAGACTGATGTCGGATGATCAGAGTAATAATTAGTGAAGATTATTGCTAGAGCACAGTCCTTGCTAAGAGGGAGTGTTGATTTGTGGTAGCATCGGATGTGCTCTAACCGTGAAATTTGGTGGAGAGGTTGGGGCAAATGAGATCTCCAATACCCAGAAAGGGTTTGGGGTTTAGGAGATATTAAAATAATTAATATTTTTAATGGAGTCCCTAAGTCTAAACTTAGGGAAATTAAAATATTAATGTGGATTAATATAAAACTATGTTAGAATGGTCCAAAAGACATGGATTAAGCCAGGTCTAATCTTAGCGGTCGATTAGGGACTTAATCTTGGCCGTTGATATGTCAACGAGGAGAGTATAAGAGGAGGCTTGAGGGTCACTTGGAGAGTACACGAGATGATTAGTGATTCTATTCTCTAGAGCAGGGTTTGCTAAGAGAGATAGAATCAATGATCGGAGTCGCAACTTAAGGGTAGTGAGTACAGAGAGATAGAGATAATGCTAGGAGATGAGCGCAGGAGCTAGAGAGAGTGACACAATAGCAACTAGGGCTCACGCAGGGCCATGTAGAGGCAGCCAAAAGCTGCGCAGTGCTTCAGAGAGGCCAGGGTTGCTGACCAAGAGGGCCAGAAGGTTGACGCAGGGCCTCCTGAGGCTGATGCAGAGGGCCAAAAGGCTGACACAGACCCATTCAGGGTGACACACGACCAGCGCTGGGCAGAGAGGCTGATGCAGTTCAGAAAGGCTGACGCTCGGGTTTCTGGGGCAAATTGAAGCTGAGGAGCTGCTAGAGGGTTTATCTGGGGTTTCAGCTGGGACATTTGTCTTAGACTGAGAGGTGCTACTGCTAAGGGCATTCTCTGTTGGGTAAGCCGGTTTTGGCACCTAGATTGTACTCTGAAATTGCTTAATAAGAAAACCCTCAAATAGTTGCACTGGTTTTCTTGCATTGGGTTTTTCCAGGAACATTGGTCCAAAAATAACAATGTCATTTTGTGTGCTTGTTTCTGTTTCCTTCAGTTGATGATCTGTAATATGTTGAGCATGCACTAATGTTTATTTTCAGTATTTACATTGTAAATAACTTGTTAAGTAACGGAACAAGTAGGTAGGGATAAATCAATAAAGTGCATGGAAGGTTTCTAAATTCTAACTTGTAGACTTAGAAACTTCAACAGTTGGTCTATATCTGCAAATCATAGGAAAGCAATGATAAAGACCATGATCTTAATAGTGAGATCTACCCTCTCCCACCAAGCATCATCTAACACTGTAGTTTGTGTCCTTGACTCTTTTTGAGGCTACTTGATCTGTCTTTATCGAAAAAGACCAAAACTCTAAAATAACCATGGCCCCAAGAGTGGTCATGACCTCCCTCAACCTATTCAACATGATGAATGTAGTGGCAACTTGTGTATCTACAATCTTCAACAATGATAAATGTGTGTACTCTTTGTAGATTGTGAGGGCATTAGTATGTTTTTTTACAAAGTTGTGGATATGTTGTGCATCCTCAATAACACTTCCAATCCAAGGCACATTAGAAACAATAGTTTTGTTGGAATTTCTAAGTTTGACATGTTAGAAATCCTCCATGCACTTACTGATTTATTCCTACCTACTTGTTCTATTAATTAACAAGTTATTTACCATGTAAATACTGAAAATAAAGAAAAGTGCATGCTCAACACATTGTAGATCATCAATTGAAGGAAACGGAAACAAGCACACAAATAACACCGTTATTTTTGGACTAATGTCCCTAGAAAAACCCAATGCGGGAAAATTGGTGCAGCGATCTGAGGGTTTTGTTATTAAGCAGTTCTTTTCTGAGTAAATTGGGTGCCAAACTGGCTAACCCGACAGAGATAAAAAATATGGCAGCAATACCTCTCTTCAGAAATAGGTATTCGGAAAGCCTGCTCCACAAAATCCCTTTCCAGCACAATCTGAAGCTCAGCGTCAACCCTGCTGGCCTCTGCGTCAGCCTAAAACCCTCTGCGTTAGCCTACTGAGGCTCTTCGTAGCCTCTCTGGCTCTTTGTGTCACTCCTGCAACCTCTGCATGAATGACGCAGGCCGTTCTGGCTCTGCGTAGTCTCTGCTGCCTTTGCATGGCTCCCGTTGGCTGTGCATCTGCCTCTCTCTGCTTCTGCGCTGGTCTCTCAGCACTGTCCCTACCTCTCTGCCTCGTATTCACTGCCCCTTGCTATAACTGATCACTAATTCTATCTCTCTTAACAAACCTCACTCTAGAGAATAGAATGATTGATCACTCTGGTATGTTCTCCAACTAACCCTCAAGCCTCCTCTTATACTTTCCTTATTGACAAATCAATGGCCGAGATTAAGTCTTTAATCGACGGCTAAGATTAGATCTGGCTTGATCCATGTCTTTTGGACCATTCTAACACAGTTTTATATTAATTCACATTAATATTTTAATTTCCCTAAGTTTAAACTTAGGGACTCCATTAAAAATATTAATTATTTTAATATATCCCAAACTGTTTAGAATCTGCCCAAACCCTTTTTGGGTATTGGAGATCTCATGTGCCCTAACCTCTCCCCCAAATCTCGTGGCTAGAGCACATCCGATGCTACCCCAAATCAACACTCCCTCTTAGTGAGGACTGTGCTCTAGCAATACTCTTCACTGAGTATGACCTTGATCATCCGACATCGATCCCTGTATTGATGCTAGGCCTGTTGCCCAACATCCTCTAAACTGTTGTATCCTGTACTGCCGCCCATAGCTCTGCCACTGCCATTGTTGCATCTATACGACAACTCCCTCAGTATCCGTGCTGTCGCCCATGGCCCTGCCACTGCTGCGTCTGCATTGCATCTCCTCTCATCGTGCTGCCCATAGTACTACCACTGCTAACTGCTGCACTGCAACTTAGTTTTTGAGAAGTAACTAATCTCCCAACTCTGACCTCTCTGTCAGGCTAGAGTACTCCTGATGCTGAAGCTCCCTCTGCTGTTGACAAGTGATCCATCTCTGACCTCTGCGCTGCTGCAACAACTCCCTGCATCTCGCACCGTTGCACACCTTTTTGTGCCATCCTGCACTGGTGCAACACTCCCGTGCCTCCCGCATTGTTGCAGCCTTCTAGCCTCACGCTGTCCTGGGAATTCTACACTGTAGCTCTCTCTGCCACTTCATCTGAATCTGTCCCTACCCACATCCGCCAGTCCTGCTACTCCTCTTCGGGGCTTTCGTAGCATGGTCTAATCCAAGAGGCTAGGTACCTCGAGGATCCTGCCCCTCATTGCCTATAGTCCATCTGAGTACAGCTCGATGTCTCCCCACTTCCACTCAAGTGGCGTGTGTACACTCATGGCACAGTCATCGTCTGTCTCCACTTCCTTCTCTACCCTTGTTGGCGTTGCCTTGGTCTCGGAGACCTCTCCCTTGTTCTTCTTCCTTGGACACTGGGTCGCATAATGACCCAGCTCCCCACAGTGGAAGCATTTGATCTTGGAGAGGTCTTTATTTCGTTTCTCTTGCTTTCCCTCAGATGCTAGGGCAACATCTTCCTCCTCCTTCTTGACTCGGATCCCCTTGCCGCTGCTTCCTGCCTTGCTTAGCCTTCTGATCTCTTCTTGGCGAAGAGCCACCCACATTTCCTCCCAATGTGGAAGGGTCGCTCTGCCCAGTATACTCTGGACAAATACCTCCCAGTCTTCTGAGACTAAGTTCAGGGTTGTTTTGATCATCAATTCCTGATATGGCGTGGCCCCCTATGGAAGTCAGCTAATCCCGGATCTCATTCAGTCGATCGAGGAAGGTGTCGATCGGTTTTCCCTTCTTCATCTAGTATGACCCCAACTGATTTTCTAGTAACATCTTTCTCTGCACAGAAGTATGATGGTACAATTTCTTTAGGGCCTCCCACATCTCATTTGTCGTTTCCTTCTCGACAATGTGTGGTACTACATGGTCCTTGACCTCGTCAAGGATGATGCTCTTAGCCCTCGCCATTGCCTCCTCGTACTTGTCGTTATTAGCTGGGTCAACTAGAATCGCTATCGTCCTCAAGGCGAAGTGCTTGACACGAATTCTGTCAAGTACGATAAGATTCTGGCCTTTCAGATTGTGAAGTTTGAGGCTTCGTCCAGTTTGTCCTGGTCTCTTACTCCATGTAGTGCCATGCTTCTCTTCTACTTCCCTCTTGGAAGTTCTCGATGTGACTCCCTTTGAGCCTTGATTTCCATTCTGGAAACCCGTCTATCGATGTCGAGATGCCCCCTACTCTGATCGTATATGCAACTGCATCACTAATCCGGATTTTTTGGCTAGAAACCCTCGGTAGCAACTCCCTCCTCCTTGGCCTTGCCCTGTTAGGTACTGTTCTGACTACAGTACCCTACCAGCTCTACTCTGCAACTTACCCACATCCTCCTAAACCCCAACAACCTGAAGGTGAGATCTCCTAGGCTCTGCGCAATCTCAGCACCGGCAAACTAGCTCCCTCAGGCAATTGCATAAGCCCACCTGGCCTTTGCATGGCTCTGCGTGACCTTGTCTTTGCCTCCTTCAGCCTTTGCGCAGCCTCTTCTTGGCTCGAACTTGATGACATAGGCACTGCATCACCCCTTCCTTGCTGCTTTTGCTGTTAGGAACAACTTTTGCCACTCAGGACAACTATTTTCTGCTGCTACTGCTCTACTCTACTGATGTCCTCAGTTCTCCTGTGATTTGCAACCACGCTCTGATACCATGTTGGAATTTCTAAGTCTAACACGTTATAAACCCTCCATGCACTTCACTGATTTATTCCTACCTACTTGTTATGTTAATTAATAAGTTATTTACCATGTAAATACTTAAAATAAATACAAGTGCATGCTCAACACATTACAGATCATCAACTGAAGGAAACAGAAACAAGCACACAAATGACACCGTTATTTTTGGACTAATGTCCCTGGAAAAACCCAATGCGGGAAAACCGGTGCAGCTATGTGAGGGTTTTATTATTAAGCAGTTCTTTTATGAGTACACTAGGTGCCAAACTGGCTAACCTGACAGAGATAACAAATCTAGTAGCAATACCTCTATTCGGAAATAGGTATTCGGAAAGCCTACTCCACGAAATCCCTCTCCAACACAATCTGAAGCTCAACATCAGCCCTATTGGCCTCTGCGTCAACCTACTGAGGCTCTTCGCAGCCTCTCTAGTTCTCTGCGCCACTCCTACAGCCTCTACGTGGATGACGCAGGCCCTTCTGGCTCTGCGTAGTCTCTGTTGCCTATGTGTGGCTCCCTTTGGCTCTACGTCTGCCTCTCTCTGCTTCTGTGTTGGTCTCGCGGCACTGTCCCTGTCTCTCTTCCTCGTACTCACTGCCCCTCGCTGCAAATGATTACTAATTCTATCTCTCTTAGCAAATCCCGCTCTAGAGAATAGAATGACTGATCACTCTGGTATGTTCTCCCACTGACCCTCAAGCCTCCTCTTATACTTTCCTCATTGACAAATCAACGGCCAAGATTAAGTCCCTAATCGATGGCTAAGATTAGATCTGGTTTGATCCATGTCTTTTGGACCATTCTAACACAGCTCTATATTAATTCAATTAATATTTTAATTTCCCTAAGTTTAGAATTAGGGACTCCATTAAAAATATTATTTATTTTTATATCTCCCAAACTGTTTATAATCTGCCCAAACCCTTTCTGGGTATTGGAGATCTCATGTGCCCTAAGCTCTCCACCAAATTTCATGGCTAGAGCACATCTGATGTTACCCCAAATCAACAAGTTTTTTGAGTGTTAAATTCAAGGAATGGACAATGCAAGTTGTCCAAAATACTTGTGGATATTTAGCTTCCACAATCATGCCAACAACCTTGGAAACAGGTGCATTGTCTATAATGATTTGCACACAAGAATCAATAGCTACATCTTCAATAACTTTAATGAACAACTCACCCATATATTGTTCATCCTTGTATTTTCCAAATGCATCCACTAATTTCAAGAAAACTGGTCCATTCAAGGAAGACACCATGAAGTTGATGAGAAGGTGGTGTGTTGGATTTGTCCATCAATCAGAAACAATACTAACACCAGATGTTGGCCATGCTGATTTAATAGGCTCAAGCATTTTATCCACCTCTTTATTTGCCTTAGTCAACAATGTGGTTCTAAGCTTCTCTGACCTAGGAGGCACATACCCCGATGGGACCTGTTGACCACTACGTGTCAACTACCCATAGCAATACACCCTATTTTTTTCGCAAAAGGGATAGCGCTTGATCGACATGTCCGTGCCATCCGACTATTATCATCAGCTTGATCATATTATTTTGTAAACCCAGTCCGCATGTGTAAATTTGGAAATAATCTTAGCAGATTTGTGTCATATATATATTTGCCTAGGTAAACCTAATCCTCTAGCGATGATCTACATTCCGGAAGGTTTTTTGTCTCACTGATCCATGGTTGGCAAATTTTTCCTTCAGCCTAACCCCAAAGCTGGAATGGATTTTGTCATTAGAATCTTAGGGGAATCCTAGTGTGTTAGATCGAGTCTATGTAAAAGTGATTTGGGAATAATCTTAACTATTTGGTTAGGTTATTTTATTACAAATTGTTTGATCTGCTAGATTATATTTGTGTCGCAAGACGAGGTAGTATATGAGGGTCTTATGTCAAATGGGTTTTCCCCCTTGAGATGTAAAATTGTAAAAGTCATGATGTAAAGTGTCTTGAGGGTTAGAAAATAATTAATCCCCTCATAGGTCCTA
>APFE030475146.1:73815-122418 GCA_000404065.3 Pinus taeda
AGGGGTCATTTGAGATCATTCGATCTGTGAGTCTTGTGCTAAAGAAAGCTCTCTTGTAGTCATTTTTCATGTGCAATAAAGAAAGACTTTGGGGTTGAAATCTTGCTGGTGTTACTCTTCCGTATATGCTGTAAGATGTTTTATTCCTGTGCATGATTTTAATTTCAGCCATTGATGATAGCTTTATGAAAAGTGATTTTAAACATAGGTATCTTGTTTAGTCTCTAGGGTTTGAATGGTAGTTAAATTTCTAAATATGATGGCAAGTATCTCCATTATATTTGGATTTAGTATCATTTTTTCCCTCTTTGTTAATGGTTGAAGTCAGCTGTGCAGGAAAATCTAGATTTCGAAGATCAACGGGCGTTTGGGGAAGTTCTCGGCTGAACAAGCCAACTCCCGAAAAGGGCATTTTTTGAAGAGCCCAGCTAGTTTTGATCATGGGCCTATCATTTGAATTTTTCTTGTGAATGCATGAAGGGTTTTCTGAAGCATCTCATAGTAAATTTAAAATTCTGAAAACATTTCTGTGGCACACTGACAAATCTGGCTAGTTAGAGCCTTTAAAGTATAAATATTGTAATTATTTAGCTGGTTTTAGGGTTTCTAGTTTTGTTTCTTCCATATTTTGTTTCTGGGTGTTTGTTTTTGTCATTACAGGCTGCAGAGCTGGAGAGGATAATTTCGTTTGAAGCCAGATCTAGGCCCTGGAGGGTAAGATCTGGCCTCAGAAGCAGCTCTTGTAGAAGTATTCATCCCAGATCTGGAAATTTCTTGCAGGGTTTTCATCAGGAGCAAAAGGATATAGAATTTTTAAAGTTTTTGAAGAAGTTTGAGGTTTTTCCAGGCCATCTGTCTGCTACCTGGGGTTTCCTTTTACAGGAAAATTTTTGAATTTTTTTTAAGCAGATTGTGGGATTGCTGTATCACCACTCTTTCCACACCTCACACTGTCGGAGCATCTGCCCAACTCTTGTCATCAACACGCAGTTCCTACGCTCTCTCTCTCCCTCAATCTGTGGTTGCCTTTACGTGTGCCCATACCCACTGCTCAGCATAGCAAGCACTATTTGCAACCATCTCCAAGCATTTAAAGCCTTCAACGTTGCCTCTTTCCCTTCCCCGTCACTGTGCCCGTCTTCATTGTGCATATCCCTCACCTACGTGTTGCCTTGCAACTATCCAAAACCTGCACATATCCTCACTGTTAGCCTCATGCCCTTCTTACGATCCCCATCGTTTCTCCCTAAACCATCGTAGCTCCATCATTCCTCTCTCCTGTGTATCCCTACACCCACTGAAATCAGTCAAGCTCCCATCATTCATCAACGCACTGCTATGTCTCTGCCCTTGGCCTCCTTACATTTTCATTGGCACCGACGATTACCTTCAACCTGTACACACGCAGTCTATTTTCAAACATCCACACCTGCACACACGCTTCCTTTTTCTCACCGAGCTGCTGCCAACACCACGCCATCCATACTTGCTCTCTGCTGCTCCAAATACCTGCACGCTGCCCCTAAAACCTGCAAACCCTGCGGTGTTCCTCCATCGAACCCTCTCTGCCTTCGTCCTCTGCTCCTCACATGTACCTGTGACTGCAAAAACAAACGTATGTCTACATTTTTTTATTGTGTGTTAGTATTATTTAGGTTGGGGATAATCGCATTCACTTTTTTTTTTAGTTTCATATATTTAGATCTCATTTCTTTTAAAATTTTAATTAGATTTCTTAACTTTAGTTTTCACTTCCTTTTTATTTTTCATATAAAAAGCAAAATTAAAAAAAAAGAAGTTAATCCTTAGGCTTTAGATTTGAATTTTTATTTAGATTTTAGATTTGTTTAAATTTAGTTTGGTTTTGTTTACATTTTGATTTTAAAAAATAATAAAAAAATTTAAAAATATAAAAATCATAAAAAGTTTTGGTTTGGTCTTAAGTTTTTTTGTTTTTGTTCTTCTTCTTTATTGAAATACTTTGTCACATTTAGTCTTGACATATTCACTTAACGATTTGTCGCATTTACAGTTTTGGTGTATCTTTTCCGCTAAGGCTAAAACTTTTAATGTGGGATCAATATTTGTCATTTTTATATAGTTAAATGCGCTTAAATTTTATTTGAAGATTAACTATCTGAAAGTGGTGAATCATTTTTATGCACTGGTTAGCATTTAAACTATGGTTATTCAAAGCATTTGATCTTTTGAAGCTTAATTGCTAAATTTTTGTGCATTTGGTGAATATCTTGCATCTACCTTTCGTTATTGCTTGATTAATGCTTATCGTATGCTAGACACTTTAGCAAGTATTTTCAAGCTATTGTTAAAGGGTTTGTTTCCATTTCCTTTTTCTAAGTAGCAAACCAATCAATCAGTTTTCACTTCATCTAGCAAAGGCACTGGTCTTAAGCATTTAAAGGGCTAATCAATTTCTAAAATCAATCAAGTGCTTGTTTGCCTCGCTGTGTCTCCCAACCCAGCTGGTTCCGAGTTGGTCCTCTTTTAGCCCAAAGGGTCTACCCCCTTAGCCTAGGGAGACGTCTTAAACGGAGAGATCGGGGAACAGGGTGATAGCCCCCGGTCTGAGCGTTGTCGTGCTACCTAGACACTTTACGTGACCATAGGGCCCCTTGAGTTAGAGCTCAATAAATAAATGTGATCTTGCAATATTAAATGATATGAAGTTCAGATAGAAAACAAAGGAAATGGTGATATCAAGCTCTTCCCATCTCTCTTGTTGAAATATCTTGTCCATTGGACCAAGTGCCACTACCTTTTCTTTGCTGCTTGACCTATGCCCCCACCAAAACTCTCAAATGGAAATTTGTTGTTGCTTTTCCTCAAGAATGGAAGGGGATCCTTATTGTTGTTTTTTTAGATGATGCAACCACCCTTGCCACACCAACATTGGCCTCTTTTTCCATTTCTTTCCTTGTAGCTACAGACACATTTGCACATGCTCCAATTGCAAAATCTAGTAAGCCCAATAAATGCACTTTCATGCAGAAATAAGTGCTCTTGAATTGACTATTGCAATAGCTGCATGTACAAAGAACATTGCCTCGTCCCTCTAACTTGTTGCCTAACCCTTGATCTCTTGTGACATACTTCCACAGGGGATATTTACTTTCTTGAGCTTGTTGTCTTTCTAAATTTATTCTTCCCTCAACATTTGACGTTGTTGTTGCAGCCCCACTTCCAACAAAGGGAGCACTGATAGACCCTAATGAAACTGGAATAGGAGGGGGAATTACCAATGGGGACATTTTGCCCCTTCCTAGTTGCCTTTGATTGAGCCATGAATGTTGTAAAAATATAAAGAAAAAATGCACTAGCATGTAAACAAAATGGACGGGCAAACTGCTGTAGAAAAAAGGGAAAAAAAGGAAGCAAAATGCACTTACCAGTTGCTTGAATCACCTCCAAAACGCTCCTAAACCCTTTGTTACTCGCTCCCCCACACTCACAGCAAGAGAGAGACACAACAATGAAGAGAAAGCGGCCCAAATCAAGCTTTTAAGGAGTCGTGACACACATTTCTAGAGGGACACGTGTCCCAAAATTGGGACATACCGTTGGGTGAATCGGATTCATGGGCCCGATGAATCCCACGTGTTCGGACACTATCGATCCACAAATTGGACACATGTCCCTTGAGAATCGTGTCTGACATGTGGGATTCAGAACATAGGAGGTGGGGGAGGCAGGGGGGAGGACGAATCTAGTTTCTTATGATGGTAGTGGAGAAGCTGGGAGACAAGTGGGAGAAAGTGGAGGACAAGAACTATCCCATGCTGCAGTTTTGTCCCCACTTATCCTTTAGCAAATCTGTGACTTTTTAAAACTGATTTTCTGAGCCTTTTTGCTAATTTGTGGGCCTCCAACACTACTTGTTGACATGGCTGATTTGTCCCCCACTACTTGTGGGCCTTATGTGGCTTCTATGTCACACATTTTGCCCCCCTTTAAACTTTTAATGTGCACCACCTTTATTTTTTTATTTTGAAACATATTCTTTAATGTCTCATATTATTTTTTTTTAATATTTTTCCATTTTCGCCACTTCCTTAGATAAAGTGGGTTTTGAGGGGGGATATTCATTTTTCGACCCTGAAAGTGGGTCTTAGGATAATTTCGGGGCTCTGAGGATGAATTTTGAGTAGTTACATGCCCCATACATTTCCTAGGACCACTTATACATCTTAACATAGAAATAAATTAAAAAATCTCATTTTGCAGGAATTTTTTAATTATTAAAAAATCCTACTTAGACCTAGTCAAATTCCATGAAATTTCAGAGATGACCTAGCATGGTAATATACATCAACCCTAGACACTAAGATGGCTTAAGGCATTGATGCAGGAGCATCCAATGGCGAGGCGACAGATGGACATGTTGTCTAAAGCACCTTTCAGAAAATTTCACTGTGATTTATTTTACTGTTAACTTTTTCCAAGAAGGTTGTTACAACCATTGTAAATTTCTTTTCTTTATTTATGTTTCTTTTTAGTTATGAATGTGAGAAGAAAAGATTAGTTTGACAACATAACAGGAAATGTAACTGTGCAATGTAACAACAGGTAGTTCCTCAACTGAATGAGGCTACCTGAACTATTAAAAGACATTTCATAGAAGGCACGAGGGTTGCTGCCCAGATAGAGAAAAATAGAAACATATTGAGATTGTAAAAGTTTGCTGACAAGCGTAAACCAGAAGAATTAAACATTGATATTTTCAAGTAACCAAAAAGACTGTTTCATGAATCATTTTTTGTAAATGTGCATGCATGCAAACTATAAATGAAGAACGAGCATGAAGACTGTGCCAGCATAAACATCTAAGAATGAAGGATGAAACAGGAACTGTGCGCACACCCAGAAATCGACTTTCACCGTGTATAACCAAAGGTACTCGCAGACCAAAACATTTTATCATTCATCAACAGAACTTTTTTTTATCTAAATGCGCTTACATGTATTGAAAACGTTACACAAATAATTGTCAAAGAAAATTAGCATTTCAAGCTTCCTGCTGTTCTATATTTACATTCCATATACAAACACATAGTTCTAGGACTCTACGAGTCCCATCTCATCTGTAGAAAAGAGGACTAGAAACCCTCGGCCAACATGACTAGGAAAGAACGAAAATAAAAGCCAGACTACAGAGCCGAGATATAAAGAACTGTGACCACGACAAAACGATAAGAACTGCAAGACCAACTATAAGGTTATGATTGTGAAGACCTGTACAAAAACGACAATCCTACATAGCCTACGGAGAAGACAACTACATATTGTTTCAGCAGACAGAGCCTCAAATAGGCACCAAAACAAGCTTAAGGGAACGGTCCTACCCGTTTCAAACAAGGGCTGAGACCGAACACTGGAGACACGGCGAGCCACCAAGTCCGAGCCCTCGACATCGGCACATGAGCCACCTGCACAACACAACGGAGATGTTAGTTAGGGCAACATAACCTGACTGAACAGTAAGCAAAAGGAGCATAAAGAAACAACGGCAATCGAAAGCCTTAAGGTTACCTGAGTGACAAGAGGGTTCGAACAAACCCTGAACCAGCAGCAATGCCAAGAGGGAAATGGGAATCGAGAGCCCCAACAAACACCAGAGAGCCATGGCCACAGAGCCATATAAAACCACAGCTGCTCACAAGGAGCAGTATTGTCAGCAAGAGACACTGTAGCACGAAGAAGTGAAACCTGAGAAGGAAGGTTGCCTGTGGAGGAAATTGGATAATCGCCAGAGCAAACGAACCGAGAACCTGTTAGTGAAACCAGAAAAGTTTGTTAACATCCGAGCCACATACGCAAGTAAATTAAGCCAACGGACAACAAATCAAACATGGTTTCTCAGTCTTAGACCGCCTTCAGGGTGAACCCACAGTAGGGAGAATGTTGACGGAGTTAGCGAACGGAGGAGGGCCGAGTGCCATATAGCCACAACCAAGAATCAAATCCCATAGCAGATGGAGCAGCTGGGTTACCAATAGAGCAAGTGAATGACCGGGAAAGGGTTTCCCACAAAACCATAGAGCCGACACGAAACTCCAAAACCTCGTGGACTGTGGAGGCATTAAAGCCTCATTAAACCTCCCCAAAACCCTTGAGTCACTGCGTGGGAATATCACGTGATTCAGCTGCCACACAGTGTCCACATTAGCGGTCGGGTGTGTCATCAATTTTTGGTATCAGAGCAGTTCTTTCCTTAGGGAAGAAAGTTTAATTATGGAGGTAGGAAGAAGAGCAAGATGAAGAGGTGTTTGGAGAGCAGCCGAAGATGGATTGCGTGAAGAAATCAGAGTCCTAACTGCCAGGCTAGCAGTAGTGGAGGCAGGAAGACGCAGGGATCCAGAGGATGACGATGACAGTGATGCAGAGACTATAGCTACAACAGATGGGTCCAAAGAGGAAGGACCAGAAATAAGATTGTTGAAATCCGTCCTGTTAGCAAAACAACAAACCGAAACATGAACTGTCAAATTATGATGGCAGCCTGTCTACTGAATTGCTTCTGGATTGGATTAGCGAGTTAGATAAATACTTCGAGTGTGAAGAGACCAGTGATGAAAAGAGGACTAGGTTTGCAACTACGAAGTTGAAGGGGCATGTCGCAGTGTGGTTGGACAGTGTGCAAGCGAAGCGGAAAAGATCCAACAAACCACTGATTAAGAAGTGGGACAGGATGGTGGCCAAGTTGAAGGGTAAATTTTTACCTAAAGATTATCAGATTGCGCTACATAGACAGGTACAAAATCTGAATCAGAGGTCAATGACTGTAAAAGAGTACACAGAGGAGTTTTATAGAGTAAATTTGCGAGCAGGTTATGTCGAGGACAACCCAGAGAAGATTGCAAGGTTTGTGAATGGGTTGTGGATGGAGATATTGGACGAGATCAGTATTCTCTCTCCTAGATCTGTAGAAGAAGCCTATCAAAGTGCTTTAAAAGCGGAAGAAAAACTTAACAGAAGGCAGAATGCGAGGAGAGGACGTGGTTCCGGACGAGGAAGGGGACAGTGCTATGGCAGAGGCAGAACTGCAAGCAGCAACGATGAAGGCAACAATTCGAAAGCTGCAGGGTCAACAGACAAAGAGGGTAACACTAGGGGAGGCAGGCCTTACCAGCGAGGTAGAGGTAATGGCAGAGGCAGAGGAGCTGCCTACCAGTGTTACGAGTGCCACAAATGGGGGCACAGATCGTTTGAATGTCCTGAAAGTGATCAGACAGGACAAAGGGGGGCATATGTTGCTCAGCCTGAGGAGACCGAGGCCCCACCTCAAGAAGTGGAGAACATGCCTGAAACAGGGGAAGCCTTGGTACTAAATAAAGTTTTATTGAAGCCAGCTAAAGAATCAGCGGATCCGACACAGCAGAAAGCTCTATTCCGGACTGTATGTAAGTCGTAGGGGAAGTGTTGTAAATTGATTATTGATAGTGGAAGCACAGACAATTTGGTAGCCACAGAGGTGGTGGAAAAGTTGGGCCTGAAGCGATTGAAACACCCAACTCCATACCGGGTGTCTTGGCTACAGAAAGGACACCAATTGCTTGTTGATGAATAGTGTGAGGTGGAATTTCATATTGGCAGATATAAGGATAAAGTGACGTGTGACATTATACCGATGGATGTATGCCATATATTGCTGGGAAGACCTTGGCAGTATGACAGGAAGGTGGTACACGATGGAAAAACAAATTGCTATAAGTTCGTGAAGGATGGGGTCAAACACACATTGGTACCCATGAAGGAAGAAGCTACAGCAAAAAGTAGTGGGTCGAAAGCCTTGTTGCTAGGGGGAAAGAGTTCCTACAGCCGTTGGGAGATGACGAGATTAAATTTGCAGTTGTACGGAGGCCAAGGCCAATGTTAGTTCACACTGAAGTTAAGGATTTAGCGGAAGAAATCCAAGAAATGTTGCATGAATTCAACGATATAGTAGCGGATGAATTGCCAGATAAGTTACCTCCAAAATGGAGTATCAGCCACCATATTGACATTATACCAGGAGCCAGCTTACCCAACAAAGCCGCTTATCACATGAGCCCGAAAGACAATGAGGAGATTAGAAAACAGGTACAAGAATTGTTGGATAAGGGACTGATTTGGGAAAGCCTAAGTCCGTGTGCAGTACCAACAGTTTTGGCTCCCAAGAAAGGAGGGGAGTGGCGAATGTGTACTGACTCCTGAGCGATTAATAAGATTACTATTAGGTACAGGTTTCCTTTACCACGCATGGACGATATGATGGACTGTTTAAGTGGAGCAGCTTACTTTTCCAAGATTGATTTGAAAAGCGGATATCATCAGATATGGATTCGAGAAGGCAATGAGTGGAAGACTGCTTTTAAGACCAATGGTATGAGTGGCCGGTCATGCCATTCGGATTGAGTAATGCACCCAGTACATTCATGCGCTTGATGAACGAGATGCTGAAAGAATACATCGGGAAGTTCGTTATTTTATACTTGGACGATATTCTTATTTTCAGTAAGACCAGGGAGGGAACATTTCAGACACGTCAGGCGTGTCTTGGAAAAATTACAGCAAAATAAATTGCTGTTAAATTTGAAGAAATGCACGCTTTTCAAGAAGGAATTGATTTACTTGGGGTTCGTGATCTCGGAAAATGAGTTGAAGATGGATCCGAAAAAGATTGTAGCCATAGTCAACTGGTTGTCCCCAAAGAGTTTATTTGAAGTACGAAGTTTTCATGGGCTAGCAAGTTTTTATAGGAAGTTTATAAGGGATTTTAGCGGTATCTGCATGCCCATGGTAGAGGCTGTCAAGAACGCTAATCAGCCATTTCATTGGGCTGATTCAGTTGAAAGGAGTTTTCAGCTGCTAAAAAAGAGATTGCTGAACGACCTGTTTTATGGTTGCCGGATTTTAACAAACTTTTTCATGTTTGTTGCGACGCCAGTGGGACAGCGATTGGAGCAGTGCTGAGTCAAGAGGATAAACCGGTGGCCTATTTTAGTGAAAAATTGAATGAGAGCAGACAAAAATATTCGTCCTATGATAAGGAATTCTATGCCGTAGTGCAAGCACTGAAACACTGGAGACACTATTTGTTGGGAAATGAATTCGTCCTGTTTTTGGACAATTCTGCTCTGCAATATATTATGCAACAACACAAATTAAACCACAAACATCCGAATTGGGTGGAATATCTCCAAAGTTTCACGTTTGTGTTAAAGCACATTAGTGGACAAGCCAATAAGGTGGTAGATGCACTAAGTTGGAGGAGTTTGATCATGCAGGAGAGCAAAATACAGGTGTTGGGTTTTGAGCATCTTAAGGATCTGTACGAGACAGATGCAGATTTTCGTGAAGCATACAAAGCTTGCCAAAATCCGCTGTTGAGGGACAACAGCTTGTGGTTAGATTTTAACTTGCAAGAAGGATTGTTGTTCAAGGGTGGACAGTTGTGCATTCCAGAGTGTTCAATGAGGGAAAATCTAATCCAGGAGAAGCACAATGGAGGTCTAGCTGGACATTTTGGCGTAGACAAGACACTGGACCAAGTAAGTCATTTTTATTATTGGCCTGATGCAATGAGACATGCAACGATACGTGGCTAGATGCAAGATGTGTCAACTGGCGAAGGGACATAGTCAGAGTATGGGATTATACACACCATTGCCTGTTCCAGACAAACCTTGGGATTTGGTTAGTTTAGATTTTGTTTTGGGTTTGCCAAGGACACAGAAAGGGTACGATTCAATTATGGTAGTGGTGGATCGCTTTACAAAGATGGTGCATTTTATCCCTTGCAAGAAGACCAGCGACGCCACGCATGTAGCCCACCTATTTTATACAGAAATTGTCAGGTTACATGGCTTGCCGACATCTATTCTTTTAGATAGGGATGTGAAGTTTACGGGCCATTTCTGGCAGACTTTGTGGAAGAAATTGGACACTAAACTGAATTTCAGTTCAGCTTATCATCCATAAACTGACGGGCAAACTGAAGTAGTAAACTGAAGTCTGGGAAATCTGCTACGTAGCCTCGTTGGAGAGAATTTGCGACAATGGGATCGCATACTCACCCAGGCAGAGTTCGCTTATAACGACTCTCCAAACAGGAGCACAGGCAAAATCCCTTTCCAAATCCTGTATGGCATGCACCCTCGAGGAGTGCACGAATTACGAGATTTGGGTCAGTTGGAATGGAGGAGTGCTGACGGAGAAGAATTCGCCAAGATGATTAATGAACTTCACGAGCAGGTGAAAGCTAAGTTACAGAACAACAGTCGGAAGTATAAACAAAAGACAGATTTGAAGCAACGGGAAGTGCAGTTTGATATAGGAGATTTCGTATTGGTGCATCTACGAACGGAAAGGTTCCCCAAAGGAGAGTACAACAAGCTGAAATTCAAAAAGATAGGGCCTTGTTGAATTTTACGAAAATTCTCTGCAAATGCCTACGAATTGCAATTACCCCCAGGGATTGGGATCTTGCCCATTTTCAATGTCGCAGAACTATACCCCTATGTTTCTGCAGACACAGAGGAAGATTCAACTGGTCACACACGGGACACCCAGGGAGACGAAGAGACAAGGACATGGATCAAGCAGCTGCCCACAACCAAGCCTTTAGAGATTGACCAAATAGTGGACATTGAGGTAGCTCGGCGGACACGCCGGAAGGAGTACTTGTAGTACTTGGTTAAGTGGAAGCGCCGTTCGATAGAGGACAACACCTGGATGGATGCCAGACAGATTTAGCGCGCCAGATATTCGATTGAAGAGCTCATGGACAAGAGCCATGAGATTCATTCACCCCGGGAGCCTGTTGCAGGAGCATCCAATGGTGAGGCAACAGATGGACATGCTGTCTAAAGCACCTTTTAGAAAAATTCACTTTGATTTATTTCACTGTTAACTTTTTCCAAGAAGGCTGTTACAGCCATTGTAAATTTCTTTTCTTTATTTTTGTTTCTTTTAAGTTATGAATGTGAGAAAAAAAATTAGTTTGACAACATAACAAGAAATGTAACTGTGCAATGTAACCGCAGGTAGTTCCTCAACTGAATGAAGCTACCTGAACTATTAAAAGACATTTCATAGAAGGCACAAGGGTTGCTGCCCAGATAGAGAAAAATAGAAACATATTGAGATTGTGAAAGTTTGCTGACAAGCATAAACCAGAAGAATAAACATTGATATTTTTAGGTAACCACAAAGATTGTTTCATGAATCATTTTTTGTAAATGTGCATGCATGCAAACTATAAATGAAGAACGAGCATGAAGACAATGCCAACATAAAGATCTAAGAATGAAGGATGAAACAAGAACTGTGTGACCACCCAGAAATTGACTTTCACCGTGTATAACCAAAGGTACTCGCAGACCAAAACATTTTATCATTCATCAACATAACGTTTTTTTATCTAAATGTGCTTACATGTCTTGAAAACGTTACACAAATAATTGTCAAAGAAAATTAGCATTTCAAGCTTCCTGCTGTTCTATATTTACATTCCATATACAAACACATAGTTCTAGGACTCTACGAGTCCCATCTCATCTGTAGAAGAGAGGACTAGAAACCCTCGGCCAACATGACCAAGCAAGAATGAAAATAAAAGTCAGACTACAGAGCCGAGATATAAAGAACTGTGACCACGATAAAACGATAAGAATTGCAAGACCAACTACAGGGTTACAGTTGTGAAGAGCTGTACAAAAACGACAATCCCACTTAACCTATGGAGAAGACAACTGAATATTGTTTCGGCAGACAGAGCCTCAAACAAGCACCAGAACAAGCTTAAGGGAACGGTCCTACCCATTTCAAACAAGGGCTGAGACCGAAGACTGGAGACACGGCGAGCCACCAAGTCTGAGACCTCAACACGGCACAGGAGCCACCTGCACAGCACAACGGAGATGTTAGTTAGGGCAGCATAACCTGACTGAATAGTAAGCAAAAGGAGCAGAAAGAAACAACGACAATCAAAAGCCTTATGGTTACCTAAGTGACAAGAGGCTTTGAACAAACCTCGAACCAGCAGCAACGCCAAGAGGGAAATGGGAATTGAGAGCCCCAACAAACACCAGAGAGCCACGGCCACAGAGCCATATAATACCGCAACTGTTCACAAGCAACGGTATTGTCAGCAAAAGACACAGTAGCACGAAGAAGTGAAACCGGAGAAGGAAGGTTACCTATGGAGGAAACTAGATAATCGCCAGAGCAAATGAACCGAGAACCTGTAAGTGAAACCAAAACAGTTTATTAACAGCCGAGCCACATACGCAAATAAATCAAGCCAACAGACAGCAAATCAAACAAGGTTTCTCAGTCTCAGACTGCCTTCAGGGTGAACCCATAGTAGGGAGAACGTTGATGGAGCCAATGAATGGAGGAGAGCCGAGTGCCATAGCCACAACCAAGAATCAAATCCCATAGCGAACGGAGCAACTGGGTTACCAACAGAGCAAGTGAATGATCGGGAAAGGGTTTCCTACAAAACCATAGAGCCGGCATGAAACTCCAAAACCTCGTGGATTGTGGAGGCATTAAAGCCTCATTAAGCCTCCCCAAAACCCTTGAGTCACTGCGCAGGAATATCACGTGGTTCAGCTGCCACGCAGCGTCCACATCAGCGGTCGGGTGTGTCATCAAGCATAGTCTTCAAACCATCACCCTAGTTTTGGGAATGCAGTGAGTGAAAAGAGTTAAAACCTAGTAACTTATTCACCGTTGAAAAGCAAGAATAATTAACCAAGTAAAAAACACTCCAAGGTGTACTCACTCTCTGATCGAGTATCAAGCACCTGAATTTTGTTACATAGCTTTATTCATCATGCCAATGACATTTATACAATATCCCCGCAGGGTTGTGGAATCTGAGGACTGAGAGAATGATGAAAGAGGAGGGAGAAAGGGGGTTGGAATGCCCTGCTGACTTCTCAACTCTGAGAAATTTGGATATACATTCTGAAACTTGGGCTATGGAGTCTCCATATCTGCTAAGTGCAACTGAGCAGTCAACATGGCCCATGGGAAATTTTGTGTATGGGTTTGTTTTGTTGATGGATTTCATTGTGATTTTATTTGTTCTTTATAAGAAGGTAGATGACCTGGAAAGATCTGTAAGATATTTATTACAATCAAATATTACCTTTATAGTAAATAAGTACATGGTTTGTAGTTATAATAATACTTTTATTGGTAACTTGTTCTCATATTCTCTTATACTTCAGACACACTGTATGTATTTCCGTTTGCAACTAAACTGATTTATTGTTTCTGATTGCAGAGAAATTTAACAGACTTGTATACCAGTATCCAATCCGTATTCCTGAAAGGTTTTCTCTTGTTATTCGGTCATTATTGACTCAAGAAGGAATTTGTTTCACTCTTCAACCAGACTTCAAGTTTCTTGAGGTGAAGAAAGTTTTTCCTGTGTTGATTTGTTTATTAATTAAAGGTGTTCAAGTCACATTTCAAACAATATTGAACATAAGAAGATTCTCTTTCTATTTTTTAATTTTTTACATTTAGCAATGTTCATCTCTCATTTCATGTCATCTACTTCATTTAATATTCTAAGCAATTTTATATTGCATGGTGTTTTATGTTGGAAGACATTCTTGGGGTATCCATGTAAAGCTTGGGGTATCCATGTAAAGCATTCTTAAGTATACATATCTAAAAGCACAGTGCACCACAGTGATATTTGATGCAGCAATATCATTTTCTATTGACCAAAATGCAGGTCCCCAGTGACTAATTGTATGGTATTTGTTATAGGTAGCTTACCCATATGTGGCGAAACGTCTCCTGACAGACCCAGATCCAGCATTACGAGAGCGCCTCATTCAGGTTTGACTGAGCTACAATATATTGAAACTTTAAATGGTATTTCCTTTCATGTGTTTGCTGTAAAGGTGTTATAGTTTTAGGAAATAAGGAAACGACACTTTGGCTGAGTGCACTAACCAATTCAGCTAAGGATCCTTCTATTATTTTTTTTTTTAACTTTCAATATGGACATTCTATTTCTAATTGATAAAATAACTGGCCTTACGTCTCTTAAAATTATTACTGCATGAAACTGCAAGTTCATTTTGCATTTATGGAGGCATTCTTTTAATATGCACTATACCTGGAGATGTGAATTTCAGGAATTTGGTACAAGTCATTGGTCCAAGCATCACCTTGTTTATCATGCATAGGAGAGATGGTGATGGATATAAATATGATTACCTTTCTTTCACATATTGAAGGATGTTTACGTATTTGGGAGTGTTCCATTGTTGAGTTCATATCTTTGGGGGCATTCTTTTTTTTTTTGACCATGGTGAATCGATAACTCATTGGAGTAATCTGGGCAAGGCCCAAGATCAAACCTTTCAGCTGCCACTATAACACCAAGAGTATATCCAGCTGCCCACAAGCCAAATATACCAGGAATATATGACTTAGCAAGAACCGAGACGTCATGAATTGACAACAAACGGAGAAACTCCTTGGGGCTGCCTATTCCTCTAGCCTCATCGCAACAAGCTTAACATGTCATTTGGGGCAATTGAACATGGGCGGAGAATGAGTTAACGTCTTGTCCTAACCACTCGGCCTACCCTTACTTGACATCTTTGGAGGCATTGTTGTACATGTGGCAACATCTCACTTTGGGGTGCTTTGCTACATATTTTTATGTTGAGGGTAATTCTCACATTCCCTGAGGCAACCTTTGCATATCTGGAGGCATAATTTATCTTTCTATGGACCTTTAACATACTTACAAAAAAGGAAGAACTTTCAAAAGGATGGATTGCATTAGGACATGACATGAAAATTCCTAAATTGGAATCCCCACTGTAGCAAACTTATGTTTAGTCTCCTACTTGATTAAATCATACAAGTTATTTACTGTCTTCTATGGTAAATTTTGAAGTAACTACATTTGCAGCCTTCACTTAATTAATATATTTGCAGAAACTGTTAGGTCCCTATAATACTAGTGTATTCCCTTATTATTATTGTCATTGTACCCCTTATTGTTATTGTTGTGCCCTTACATTATTATTGTTATGTCGGCTCTGATTATATCGTGAGCCCTTAGACTCCTATATATAGAAAGGAGGTCTTGTCATTTGTATCATCCAAGAATTTTTCATTTGTGTAATGTAAAGGAGGTTTCCCCATCGAAGAGGCTACGTTTTAAGTCGTTGATCTATCTTTTTCTTCTATTTTGTGAGCTAGTTGCATAACAATTGGTATCAGAGCATTGGATTCTAGGGTTTCGCTGTTTCAAACAGGCCATCGTGGAATTTTCGCTATAAAGTTTTTTCTACGAAGCTTCAGAAGCTGAAATTAAAACCCATTTGAGACGAAATCGTGATGAACCGCGTGACCGAATTTTAGATCTTACTTCGCTATATTTTCAGAGATATGAACTGAGGAAGTTAGGGTTTTTGCAAGCTCCCAAATTGGATCTCAAACAAGTCACCTTGGGAAAATCGTCATAACTTTCTCTTTGAGAATCTGATTCAAATTTCGTAAAAAGTGACAGAAAATAAGCGGACTGTAGTTTGTTGGGTATCGTTTTCAGAACCTAAGGTCGAAACAGTGACATGTGGCACATCGTACAAGTTCGCTCCATCGAACCACTCAATCAGTAGGTCATCACGGGAGATTGGGCATAACTCTTTCTTCGGGAATCTAATTGCGATCAAACTTGTGGGGTTGGAAAGAAGACTCAAAGTACTATCACAGGCCAAAAGTTCAGAACTTGGAGATCGGAAATTATAGAGTTACAGGCATTTCAAGATCGAGCTCATATAGGCGGAAAAAAAAAGGTGTGTAGTATTTTTTTTTTTAAACTTGCATAAGCCTTGTTTGAGAAAGTAGTTTGAAGTGATTCAAAGGGCATTTTGAAGCATAATTATTATTCATTGATGACCCAAAGAAAGAAAATGGAAACACCTAGTAAGCAACCTAAAATCTCTACTATGACACATGAAGAAGAGGAAGAAATGCAACATGATATATCAAAATTACGAGACCAAGTGCAACAAATTTCGCTCTTACAAAAAGTAACTGAAGCTAAGATGGATGGTTTAAAGAATGGAATGGAAGCTAAGATGGATGGTATAGAAGAAAAACTTAAAGGCAACATGGAAGATTTGAAGATAGATTTGACAAAGTTGCTACAATAAATGCTTACTAATGGCGAAATGGTAGTAAAGGAAACTCGTGATGAGAACAAAAGAAATATTAGTCATGATTTCATAGACTCTAACGTTGGATTGAAGACCCACCATGTTCCAAAGATCGATATGAGGAAGTTTGATGGCAAGGATCCCATAACATAGATATTACAGATGGAGCAATATTTGGAACCTAATCAGTTTGTATGGTATCGATGGCTTTTCTCTCGTAAAAAAATTGTCACTTGGGAATTTTTTATGGAAGAAATGATAGCACATTATGAGGATACAAAAAGTGACACCTTTTTTAGCCAATTGATAAATCTCAAACAAAAGAGTTCAATGGTGGAGCACTTTGAGGACTTCCAAAAATTGAATATAAGGGTAAAAGATATTCCAGAGAAGCATAGGATTGATGTGTTCATAGGGACTTTAAAGGATAACATCCAACATGAGATTTGCCTTTGGGAACCTGATTCATTGGAGAAGGCATTCAGGTTGGCAAGAAAAATTGAAAGCAAAATTATGGCAACAAGGAAGCCCAACACTCACAACTATAAAGATGGAAGTGTTGTTGTCCCTAGCCTTCCACAACCTATAAGGTTGACACCACAACAATTGGAAGAAGAAAAAGCAAAAGGGCTTTGTAAGGTCATAAGTGTGCTAAGAAGAAATTATTTTACATAGATTGTGAAGAGGAAGAAGAAAATGAACAAGAAACATCAAAAGAAGAGGATACACACCAGGAACAAACCCTAGATAAAGAAGAGATGAATCGGACCATATCTTGTAATGCATTGGCTGGAATTATCAAGATAGAAGGACGTATCAAGAAGAAAAAGGTAATAGTGTTGATTGATTCAGGCAGTACCCATAATTTTATAATTTTATTCATTGTAAGATAGCCAAGGAATTGAATTGCTTCCTATATCCAATACCAAAGTGTCAAGTGATGGTTGCAAATGGACGAACCATAAATTGCTCTGGAAAGTGCCATAATATCAAGCTATCCATGGGGAGAATATGTGTTGAATAGTCCAATGATTTCCATTTCAATGGGTGGTGTTGACGTTGTACTAGGAGTCCAATGGCTACAATCTTTGGGTACGATAACTTTTAATTTTCAAGAACTTTTCTTGAAATTTGTTTCGTAAGGAAAGGAAGTTGAATTAAGGGGTATCATAGGTAAACTGGGAAATATAATCAGCTCTAACAGCATGACAAAGCTTCTACAATGAGGCTTAATTGCATAATTATGTTTGCCAGAGGTTCCCACATTGGAATCATCTATTTCTCCAGATCTCCAAAAGGTCTTGGACAATCGTTCCAGGGTATTTGAGACTCCCAAAGGCCTCCCACCTATTTGTGATCATGATCATGCTATTCATTTGATTCCATGAAGTGTTCCTCCAAACATCAAGCCTTACAGATATCCCTATGCCCAAAAGAGTGAAATTGAATGTATGGTTGCAGAAATGTTGGAGGCTGGTATAATTAAACCTAGTCAAAGTTCTTTCTCTGCTCCAGTAGTATTGGTGCACAAGAAGGATGGATCATGGCGCATGTGTCCGGATTATAGGGAGCTCAACAAGCTCACTATTAAATATAAATTCCCCATTCCTGTCATTGTGAATTATTTGATGAATTGCATGGAGCAATTTAATTCACCAAATTAGACCTTCATTCAGGATATCATCAAATCAGAATGAAGACTGAAGACATTCTGAAAACAACATTTAGAACTGATGAAGGTCATTATGAATTTTTGGTCTTGCCTTTTGGCCTTACCAATGCACCTTCTACATTTCAAGGTTTGATGAATTCCATTTTCAAACCCTTTCTTAGAAAATATGTGTTAGTATTTTATGATGATAAACTAATCTATAGCAAGTCTTGGAAGGATCATGTTCAACATGTTGACAGAGTGCTCAAACTATTGGAGGAGAAACAATTATATGCAAAAACCTCCAAATGTTTCTTTGGAGTACAAGAGGTAGAATGTTTGGGTCATATTGTATCTCATGAAGGTGTTAAGGTAGATCCTAGCAAAATTAAATCCATTAAGGAATGGAAAATCCCCACATCCATAAAGCATTTGTGAGGGTTTCTCGGGTTGACAGGGTATTATCGCAAGTTTGTTAAGAAATATGGGAGAATAGCGGCACCTCTAACAACATTATTGAAGAAAGATGCATTTTCTTGGACTCCAGAAGCAACGAAGGACTTTGAACATCTTAAAGAGGCAATGTGCATCGGTCTTAGCTATGCCAGACTTCACAAAAACTTTTATTGTGGAATGTGATGCCTCAGGAAATGGAATTGGTGTTGTTTTAATGCAAGAAGAAAGACCCATTGCTTTCGAAAGTCGTCCAATCAAAGGAAAATATTTACACAATGCTATTTATGAGAAGGAAATGTTGGCAATACTACATGCACTTAAGAAATGCCGACCTTACCTAATGGGAAGACACTTCAAGGTAAAAACAAATCATGATAGTCTTAAATACTTTTTAGAACAAAGAGTATCTTCAAAAGAGCAGCAAAAATGGGTCACAAAGATGTTGGGTTATGACTTTGAAATCATCTACAAAAAAGGGAAGCAAAATGTTGTTGCATATGCACTCTCAAGAAATGATGAGTATGTGGAAGCATTGCTTTGTGCTATTTCTATTATCCAACCAGATTGGATAAACGAAGCAAGGGATGAATGATGAAGAAGTGTGGGCACTCATTCAAAAGTTGCAGCAAGATCCCAGTACATCTTATATATTCAGCTGGAAAAATGATTTGTTATGGTACAAAGATTTCTTATACTTCTGTAAGAATTCCCAACTCAAACAAAAGATTCTTAGGGAATTGCACACATCTCCCTTAGGAGGGCATTCATGATTTTTAAAAACTTACCACAAGGTTACGAAGGAATTTTTTTGGGATGGCCTTAAATCTGATATTCAAAAGTTTGTGGTGGAATGTTTGGTTTTCCAATAAAATAAAGTCGAGACAATTAAGACCCCAAGTCTATTACAACCTTTATCCATTCCAAGTCAACGTTGGGAGGAGGTTTCAATGGATTTTATCACATGTTTACCCAAGTCCGAAGGAAAGAGTATCATCATGGTGGTAGTTGATAGACTTACCAAGTATGCACACTTTTGTGCATTATCTCATCCATTTAAAGCCAGTACAGTTGCTACTACATTTATGGAAACAATTCAAAAGCTACATGGAAACCCAAAGATTATTGTAAGTGATAGAGATCCTATTTTCACTAGAATTTTTTGGACATAATTGTTTTCTTGTTTGGGTATTCAATTAGCTCATAGATCATATTATCATCCTCAATATGATGGAAAAACTGAGATAGTGAACAAATGTTTGGAAGGATATCTTCGTTTGTTTGTATATGATAAACAAACACAATGGGTCAAATGGTTGCCTCTTGCTGAATAGTGGTATAACACTTCCTTCCATACTGCAGCAAAAATGACCCCATTTATAGCACTTTATGGATATCATCCACCGTCCATCACATCATATTTAAGAGCAAATTCTAAGGTTCAAATAGTGGAATATCACATCGAACATCAACAAAAAGTTCTCTAGCACTTAAAGGATAACCTCAATTTGGCGCAGAATAGAACGAAACAACAGGCAGGTCAACATCGCAATGAAAGAAGTTTTGATATAGGTGACTCGGTATTTCTACGACTACAACCATATAAACAAATGCCCTTGAAGCAAGCTAAGAAGGATAATAATTATCACCAAAGTATTATGGTCCGTACAAGGTGTTGCAAAATATTTGTACTATGGCATACAAATTGGAACTCCCTACATCTTCCCAAGTGCACCCAGTTTTCCATGTTTCATGTTAAAAAAAGGTTATAGGTCACAAGCTCCCAAGTGAAACAATATTGCCAGAGCTTGACGAGGAAGGAAAAATCATATTGGAACCTGAAGCAGTCACAGAAAAAAGAACGCGACAACGACGAAATTGATCAATTTTAGAGTATCTCATCAAGTGGAAGAACTTACCCGCTGAAGATTCTACATGGGAGGATGATAATTTTATATAGAAGCATCTAGAACTACTCAAGAATTAAGGGCAACACTTTTTTTAAGGAGAGGGGCATGTTAGGTCCCTATAATACTAGTGTATTCCCTTATCATTATTGTGATTGTACCCCTTATTGTTATTCTTGTGCCCATGTTGTCCCCATATTGTTATTATTTTTCCCCATAGACGCCCACTATTATTATTGTTGTGCCCTTAAATTATTATTGTTATGTCGGATCTGATTATATTATGACCCCTTGGACTCCTATATATAGGAAGGAGGTATTGTCATTTGTATCATCCAAAAATTGTTCATTTGTGTAATGTAAAGGAGGTTTCCCCCTCGAAGAGGCGTTTTAAGTCGTTGATCTATCTCTTTGCTCTATTTTGTGAGTTGGTTGCATAACACATAATATAATTTGGTTTATTTAAAATATAATAGCTTGTTATTGTAAAATCGTTTTCTTTTGTTTTTTGTTCAAAGAAAACATAGATTTTTTTAGTTTTAGTAGAATGAAAATTACAATTTTCACATATATATAAATATATTGATATTTCAAAATCTGAAATATAACAATTGCAACCAACCCAATATTTGGCTTTTTTGAATATAAATCTATATCAATTTATCATACTATCTTTTTTTATACATATGATAGTTTAAGTATAATATTTATATATTATCCACAATTGATAATATTCACTTTATAAAGAGTCAAAACATAAAATTTCTCTTATTTAATGAAACCATGGGTTTTAATAAACCCTTCAAACAAGCAACCCAACAACTACAACATATTAAACCCTTAACTTAATAAACCTAACTCAATAGTCTCTATAACCCAACAAAACTTTCTCAACACACTTATCATCATCACTATCATTGTTGTCATTGTCATTATTATCATCATCATTATCCTACCTAATAACCTATCAATAAAGGGTAGTCATCATCATCATCATTATTACCACCACCACTATAGTCATTGCCATTGTCATCATCATCATAAAAATTATTATCATGATCATGATAACCGAAGAGGATATTAGTGTCCAACCATCTCTTCCACTAACTCAAAGGTTCCCTTCTTCTTGGTAGTTTTTTCTATGGGTTTCTGAGTCCATAATTTATGAGGAAATTTTGAGACCATAAATGATGTTTCTTGTCCATTTAAGTGTCTATGGGTTACCATGGTATACCCAATCCCTTGCTAAAACTTGTAATCCATTGATAGTTCTTTCCAATAAGCTACCAAATATCCAAAACAAGAATTATATTCAAATGTTGCACCCTAGGGAACATGATGTGACAACTAATCACCTCGAGGCCCATAAACCTTTTGGTACTCCATCTTTTAGGGTTAGGGTATTGGACCTCTAGGTTTCTTTCTTTTTGTCAAACAATCATTCTTTTGGAATCTTGTAATAGCTTTTTGTGAATGCATGTAGTCATTATCTCTCTCTCTGTTCAAAGAAAACTCCCACCATTCTAGTTGGTTTGTGTTTTACAATATTTTGCTATTTTATTTATTCATAGAAGTAAGGTTTTCACTATATTATTGTGCTCTCTGTTATATTTCTATGTATGTCTATTTCATTTCCTTTCTGTTGACAAGAAAATTTTTTATGCTTCAATACTAGCACCCTTGAATTTCAGTGGGTTGGTGAGATAATGGGACTAGGCCGAGGGTACAATGCCAAAAATTATGTTGTAATTATTTACAACAACTTTATACAAAGGAACAAAGGAAAACTATTTATATAAGAAAATTAAAAATTAAAATGGAAAAATAAACAAAATAGAAACTATTTGTATAAGAAAATTACAGAATACAATGGAAAAATAAACAAAAAAGAAACTATGTAAATGGACATATACATCATTGTAAGTAAATAACTAAAATTAAAACAAATTAACAACAAATTGATGAATTAATTTATAGGCATATTTATGAAAAATCCATACTTTATTAGCCATAGGACTACACAGGTGTGTTTATACAATCTAATATAAATTTAATAATAAGTTTATTTGTTAATATCAGAGGGATATGTTTTCAAAGATTAAAAATATAAAGAAAAACCATTGGAGAAAATATGCCAAAAATATAACAGTTGTCAAAATGCTGATTTTATTGATAAAATGAGAGTACATAATATTATTTTAGTCAATTTCTGTGAAAACCATGACCATAAATAACTTTAAAATGTCTAAGATGTAACAAAATTCATATATAGACATCCAAAATGGAAAATAATAAAGCAAAATGAAATGTTGGGTAACCTGGAATCTTTCGGTAAGATTGGAACACCAAACTTTTCTGCAAAAATTATGTTGGTTAGCATTGATATGACAAATTTTCAGATCTTTTCATAACACTTATTGATGCAATAAATGAATAGTAATCTTTTAGAAAGAATCACAAATTTGATGAGCTCACTTTTCTTCTTGTCGCTCCTGAAAGGATTTATGTTGTCACCAAAAAAGGTAAGCTCTAGCACTTTAGAATAAATGAATTAGAGAAAAAAATGATAACTCTCAAAACTTATGCATATCTCTCTCTTTACTAACTTTTTCCATCCTCCCTTATTTATCTTAAGCTTAGTTTTATACCTCCCTTAGATATTTGGAGGGAAAATCTATCACATAACTAATTTTTTTGTTATATTAAACTTCTTTTTCTTTTGAAGTCAAGAAAACACATTAAGAAGAGATATTTTTTAATTTATTTAATTTAATAAAGTAGGTGGGGTTTGTAGCAACTCCAGTCAAAAATCCATTTAATAAAGTTAATAAAGACAAAATAATAGCCAAGGTCATGGGACATGTATTCCAAGGTCACAGG
Organism: Pinus taeda; assembly: GCA_000404065.3. Lineage (NCBI taxonomy): Eukaryota > Viridiplantae > Streptophyta > Pinopsida > Pinales > Pinaceae > Pinus > Pinus taeda. The sequence goes on from APFE030475146.1 coordinate 96,909, forward strand.
TTACATGTGAGGAGGAAAATGAATGAAAATAATGGAAAATTGAAGAAATTTTTCTTGAGTTTTAACTTGAAGCTCTCTCTCTCCTCTCTCTCTCATACTCTTTGACACTTAGAGTTTCTTGGAGCACTGTTGGAGGAGTGTGGCATACTTGGGATTTGGAGCAAGAAGGCAAAGGAAGTGTAGGAAAGTGCAAGACGACATCGGGATAAGCAGCTATAGTGGATTTTGCTTGCAAGTACCGAGTTGCATGTATGATTTCCTTGCTAGTTTTGGAATGCATGGCACATGCATGTGGTTTCTTGGTTATGATTTGTCTTTGGCATGAAGGATTGCCTGGATTGATAGTGGATTTTCCTATCCTTGCCAATTCTTAGATAACCATGCTACTGTGGGTTTCTTTCCTTTTGTTTTTTGTTTGGTTCTCTTGTTCCTTATGGATGTGGGTTGAGTTATTAGTTCCCAGAGGTTTGGTTGGAAAATCACTTTAGAAGCCATGTAACAACATGGGTTGAGTTACTAGTCTGGAAGCCTTGGTTGGACAAACTCTCTCGAGCCCTTGGTGGGCTGAATTACTAGTCCCGAAAGCCCTGGTTGGACAAACACTCTGGAACCCTGCAACATTTATGGGTTGAGTTAATAGTCTTGGAAGTTTTGGCTGGAACAAACGCTCTAGAGTCCTGGATAACTTGGGCAGAGACCGATCTGGTGATGGTTAGTGATGTTCAACCGTGAGGTGGAATCATTGGTTTAGGGTTGAGGTGGTTTGGCCTCTGGAAACCTTGGTTTGGTTTGGTTTGATTTGTTTCATGAGATCCACATTCATGCTTGGAATATGGCGCGGGTGTGATTGGCTGAAAGAAAAATTTGATTCAGCCCAACCTATTAGGTGGTACGTGAAAGTCCCTGATTTGATTTGGAAACAAGATACAAGTTCAAAGATCGATATGAAAGTGATCTTTGTGCAATAACACCAGTGAAATTAGTGGAAACAACATACAAGTTCACAGTGATTTTCAATTCGAAGAAACCGTAGTTACCTATTACAATAGCCGACTTGATTTTTCGATCTGGATGGCAGCCATGACAACTATTATGAGTAAAAGCAACGGTGCATGGTTTTTGCAAAGAGAATGAATACTTGACAACATCCAGAAAAACATCTACATATATACTCTTCCGTTACTTTCATTGTAGTGATCCCAAAGCGGGAGATTGGTGTATCCATGAGCTACACGAAAATAAGAGGCGGGCCACAAAAATTGAGAGTAGTTATCTAAAGGTTTGCACTTACCCCGCGGCGTAGTCTTCCTTCCATAGATTGTTGTTCGTATTGAGAAGCACAGCAAGCAGTAAGGATAACGAAGATTAGGTGTCGGGGCAGGGAAGGATGAAGGCGACGAACATATAATTCGATCGGGAGACGATGAGATTATAGGCATGGAATCAGGATTGGGAAGACACAAATAAAACGGAGCTAGTCTTAAATAGCTCAAGGAATTCTATCAAATTGAATTAAATCAATAGCGAAAGGAATTCTATTAAATTGAACTAAATCAACCGATCATTTGAATTAATTTTTATATAAACTATTTTTAATATAGATAGTGAGTATCCGAAGCAAGGAATTCTATCAAATTGAATTAAATCAATATTTCAAGGAATTCTATTGAATTGTACTAAATCAACCGATCATAATTGTACTAAATCAACCGATCATTTGAATTAATTTCTATATAAATTAGTTTTAATATAGATAGTGAGTATCCGAAGCAATGAATTCTATCAAATTGAATTAAATCAATAGCTCATGGAATTCTATTAAATTGAACTAAATCAACCGATCATTTAAATTAATTTTTATATAAATTAGCTTTAATATAGATAGTGAGTATCAGAAGAGATGAATTTTTCTTCCCGTTCAATATTAAATAAAAAATAAACCAGACTAACTTTAATTTAATTATTTTTATTTTATAATAAAAATTATAAAATAATTTATAGATATGGTTTTTTACAATATTAAAAATTAATATCATAAATTACCTAATATCACAGGTCTCACCCATCATAATTTTTATTTTTTAATTTATGATTACTACAAAAATTATTCTTTATTTTAGGATTAAAACAAATGTTATAAAATTATTTAGTGCGGTTGCAGTTTTAAATCATTCACTAATTACAATTATAATGGGATGTGGTTTAAATAAGTGTAATTTTAATGTTTTTAATTAGAATTTGTTAATTTTTTTTGCTAAATCTAATTTTTTTGTTATTTAAAATAGATTTTTAATTCTTTATATGGGTATAATATCTATAAACATGGATTGTGAAGGATATACAAATCAAATTTGTAATTCCAAAATTTTTTATTAAATTTTAAGCCAATTAAAAAAATATATATGTAAAATGTAGAAATATTCCTAATAGATACCGAGGATTGGAATTTGGGTTTCTCTTTACTTGTCAAACAATTTTGTTTTGAGGCTTTGGATCTTCATACTACCCGTCAAAGGACGTTTAAAATTTTATCTTTCGGGAGTGATGCTTTGATAATAAATTAACCATTCACCAATGAAGTTTTGAGTAAAAAATTACCCTTCAATAACCCAATTATGTTAAAAATTTCACATATTTATCATAAGAAAAAATACAAAATGACCATAACACACAAATGAGTTATTGAATTTGATCATTTCTTTATAATTAATAATGATAACATATTTTCTATTTTAAAATATCTTTTTTATATCAAAATTTCTCAATAACCAAATTGAAAATCAAATTAATTGTTAAAAATTAACATAAAAGTACTTCATTGTAAGTTTCGTACAAAAAATTATATAGTCTTCAAGTGAATTTTCCATATTTTGGACATTTTTAGACAACCATTTATTTTCGATTTAATTTATACACCACTATATTATTTTTTTGTTTTTGTACATAGCCATATTATTATTTGTACACAATTATTATTATTAATTCTAATTAGACTCAATTAAGTATCATTTTTTACCTAAGTTGTCAAATCCCAACTCTTATGGGGGCTACTATGACGACTACACCCAACAAACAAGCTGTGGTTGGTGAAATTGTTAACATAGATACACAAATACAAATGATTCATACATCATTAACTTGACATAGATATACAAATACAAATGATTAATACATCATTAGCTTATAGCAAAAACTAGTCCAGTGAAATCAACCCATAAATGTTGGTCTAAGGAAAAATTGATTAAATTACATTTTCGATTTCCACCCAAAAACTATGATATAAGGCAAAGTTGATTAAACTACATTTTCGATTTCCATCCTACATTACATGTTTATAGATTCTCTAATAATTTATGTCCCTCTTTCCCATATATGTAATAGTAAATCTATAATCAATAACTACTATATCCTCTTCCTCATCTTTTAAAGTATCCTTAGCCTTTACCTTGGGCATGACAATCATGTCACCCTCATGTAATTTCAGTCATCTCATGGTGCACATATTCTAATTTTCATGTGAAATTATAGGGTTTGCCTCCACTCCACTCCACTCCTAATGTCTCATCCTCAAACTAACTTCCTTTTTTTCTTTGTTTTGTGTGCTAATATCTTGTCATTTTAAACTAACTTCCGTTTCTTTGTTTGTTTTATGTGTTAAGTTCTCATCATTTTAGAGCATAGATTGATATACTTCCTCAAAAATGTAGCGTATGTAAATTTATCTCATTTTACATCGTAAATTTTTAACATATTTAAGATGTTGGAATTCTTTTTTCTTCCTTATTTTTATGTAAAATAATATCTCATAAAATTCTATAATATACACTTTATACTCTATTCCTCAAACACATTTGCACTCATTTTCCTCGTGAAACACATTTTCACTCATTTTCCTTCTCTTTACATTTGAATAACACTTTCAACTCCTTTCTTTCATTTAATTATTTCTTAGCCATAATTACAACTCATATCAAATTGAAACTAAATTTAATTGAGAATCCCTTAACACACTAATATTAATTAAAACTAAAATTATTTTTAATTTTTTCCAAATTTTATTCCAAAATGTTTAATAAAATTTAAATTAAACAATTAACATAAAAATAAAAGGTCGCGGAGGCGGCATAGTGGTAAAGTCGGCCTCGTCATGACGGACCGGTCTTGTGTTCAATCTCGAACAAGGTCGTAGCTTGTAGTGCGAGTAGTTAGTCTAAACCGGGCCAAGCCCACTACCTTTTAAGGTCGTGGAGGCAGCGTAGTGGTAAAGTCGGCTTCGTCATGATGGATCGGTCTTGTGTTCGATCCAAAGCAAGGTCGTAGCTCATTGTGCGAGTAGTTAGTCTAAACCGGGCCAAGCCCACTACCTTTTACCTGCATGCGTACATTCAAGGTTATTAATGGCGGTTCAGAGGAACGACGGTGCTTGGCCCTACCAGCTGCTGGCCAACGCTTTTATCCATGCCCAGTGATGGCACCTAAAGACTCACCTAAGGCAAGAGCAGGTCCGCCTGCAGGACGTCTTAAATGATCAATTCGACTGAGACAAGGAAGTTGTTAGTTTAAACATGGCGCATTTGCTCTTCAACCCCATTGTTTACCCTCCATCCTTAAGCATCTGCCCACTCCAAGCAATATGCGATATCGCAATATTGCATCGGCGGAAACCAAGGGGCGAAGCCTTTACACCTTCATATGTGCGATGCGATGATGTGGACCCAACGGGCCAAACCACATCGGCGGATCGCAGAATGGGGAGACGAAAGGGCAAGGCCTTTACATATAGTAATATGCGATTGCGATCAGATCGCATTGCAATATCGCATTGGCAGAAACCAAGGGGCGGAGCCTTTACACCTTCATATGTGCGATGCGATGATGCGGACCTGACGGTATTCTAAATATTATTTGATAATATTTGAGGTCTGGAGAAAATCCAGTTTCAATGCATTTTCAATGTATTTCGTTATATAATGAAATAAAGAAGGTGGGGGAGAGACTCACGGAGGTGGGGGAGAGCCACACGACAGCGCTTCCAGGGACGTGGTGGATGACATGGCGGATGAGTGGGCTTGCCCAATCATCGAGGAGCCCATTCCGGTTCACCTCAACTAAGGTGACGTGTCTTCCAGGCAGCGGATGTGGCTGACGGAGAATAGGCAGGGGCTGCCTGATGGTAGTTCGAGGGCGGCTGTGGCTGCCGAGGTGTTCATTTTCTAGTCTTTTTGTTTTTTGCTAGTGTTGCTTGGGTTCTGGTTTTCTATCTGGACTAATCGTCAAGGAACCATCTTACTGTTTCTTTTGTGGGGTCTGGACTTGAGAAGTGATACCATTTTTGAGGTTTCTGCTCTCACTGGACTGGTTTCCCCAATGTTGGGGTAGTCCAGATTTAGTTGATACTCTACGATACCTTAATCGAGGCCTTGTCCTCTTTGTATCTTTTTGTACATATTAATAGATTACTTTTACTTCGAAAAAAAAATACATAAAAATAAAAACCAAAAGCTAGTAAAGTTTATCACTTCAATTGGGATTTAATCACAACATTATAATAAATCAGATCAACTTAAACATCTCATAATTGGCACTTTAAGACAACATAATAAATCATAATTACTTCATTTCAATACAATTAAAGAGATGTTGCTTCCCCTAGTAGTTGTCACTTCAAAACTACATTATAATCAACTATACTTGCTTTTCATGTAAACGCAATTAAAAAGAGATTAATCATGTAAACGCAATTAAAAAGAGATTAAAAAATTTAATGGTTAAAAATATAATTTAAAAAAAAAATAAAAAAAATAAAACTAAATAAATAGATTTCATTACAATTTTAAAAATGAAATAATTAGTCAATAAATAATGAATAAACCCAAACACCATCTGCAATTAAATGTAATTAAATAAATTGTAAAATTATTTTTTTATGTTTAATAATAAAAAATAAATAACAATTTACCAAATGTTTCTAATAAAAATACACATCAACAAAAATAAAAATACACAGGCTGTTTCCCGCTAAAAAAGCACAAAAAACTAATAAAAATACACCTCAGCAAAAGTTGGAGCCCGTCAAATTACATCGAAGAGTTGGAACCTGCCACAGCGTGAGAGGGCAGCTGTGGAAAATCTGGGTAAATAGGTGATTATGTATAAAAACGTTTTTGAAAAAAATTAAACCGTCAAAAAAACGTTCTGGAAGTCTCAAAATACATCATGTAAAACGGCAATGTAAATTTATTAAATGTATTTTACCGTCAAAATGCTTTCTGACAGGCATTTTGCCCGTCAAATTCCGACCCTGATCCAAAGCACAATATGACAAGATGACCAATAATTTATTTTTTTGTCTTTTCTCTCCTTATAATATTATTATAAAATAATTGTAAAATATTAACTATATTGTAATTTATTAAAAGAAATATTTAATGAAATATGATTTGCACCATTTGATATTTGGTGTTAGCTCTATTGAAACGTAAACCTAGAGTAAATAATAAATATATTTATGTGTATTAAGTTATAATATTATATATATATTAACTTACCACATAATAAATAATGTATATTAAACTTAAAATAAATAAATTAAATAATATATATATATTAATATATATATTAACTTTAATATATATATTAGAATTTATAGTACATACTAAGTAAAATATTTGACGGTATCTGTTTGTGAACAATACCTAATGCAAAAATTCAAGATATGTGGTTCCCGTGGATTAAACTAAAATAGAAACCTTAAATTCAAAAGAAAAGAACATAAGTTAGAAAGATAGCTAATAAACAGTGATCACATAAATTAAAAAGATAGCTAATAAATAGTGATCAGCGAGATTAGAAAATAAACAAAAAGTAGATAGTAAACAATCGAGGCAGTGGGGTGGAGATTTGATTTGTCCTCGGATTTGTTAGCAAGCAGACATGCAAAGGACTCGTCAAATCTTACTATTGAAACCACGTCACATATCATATAAGTGTATATTAACAATAGTATTAATATTATTGTTTATTCCATATTATATATATATTTCAATTTATTATTATATATAATGTTGAAAATATGTGTGAATAATATCTAAATTATGTAAAGGTTTAAGATGTGTGGTCATAGTAAATTAAAATTTAAAATTTAAAATAAATTAATTAATTAAATTATTAAATTAAATAAATATATGAATCATATTTATTAATATAATTGGGTTAATAATATATAGTTTAAGTGGGCCTAATGGTTAAGAGTATGTGTTTCCTCCTAAGAAGTCACAGGTTCAAAACCAGAGGGGGAGTATGTATGCATTCGTAGATTTAGCAGTCAAATTGTTGCGCGGAGGTCCTTTAGAACATCGTTGTGTGGAGGTCCTTAGAGCACTTCTGTTGCACAGGAGTACCTGTCAAGCTTGTGAGTCCCTTAGAACATAGCGACATCGCTATGTGGAGGTCCTTAGAGCACTTCTGTTGCACAGGAGTACCTGTCAAGCTTGTGATTTCAATAATTTCTTGCCAAATTTTAGAGAAATTTAATCATAAAACCCACCATAAAAACTTCCAAAAAATTACACTAAAAACAACTCCAAAAACATATACTAACAATACAAAAAACATACATATATAACAATGATACAAATAACAATGATATAGAGGACAAAGAACCACATTAATAATTATATACGATTAATATATGTCCATACTATATATGAAGCATATTAATAATTACTACGTGTATAAATTTAATATTAGAAAAATTAATATTAAATTTATGGCATCTTAGAGCATCGCTGTGTGGAGGTCCTTAGAGCACTTCTATTGCAGAGGAGGAGTACCTGTCAAGTTTGTGATTTCAATAATTTCCTGTCAAATTTTAGAAAAATTTAATCATAAAACCCACCATAAAAACTTCCCAAAAATTACACTAAAAACAACTCCAAAAACATATACTAACAATACATAAAACATACATATATAACAATGATACAAAGGACAAAGAACCACATTAATAATTATATAAGGTTAATATATGTCCATACTATATATGAAGCATATTAATTATTACTACGTGTATAAATTTAATATTAGAAAAATTAATATTAAATTTATGGCATTTTTTTTAAGGCTGATTTTTTTTTCTATCTCTTTCAAGACTGTGCTTTGATCTTTCCCTTTTTATAATAATAATGGTGTTTAGGTTTATTCTTATATATAAAAATCTCTTAATCCTAGGTTTTTCACATATATGTTATCAAATCTCTAATGAATATTTCTTATATAAAAAAATATTATGGTTGTATTAAAGAATTTTTAGTTTATTTTAAATAATAAAATGACTTATTTTATAACAAATAAGATTTATAAAATTTATTATTGTAAATTTATATTTTGTATTTAAATTTGACAAAATTATATTTAAAAGAAATGAATTTTCATTTATTAGAAATTATAAAGTTAAAACTTTTATAAAGATATCTACAAAATTTAAATCAATGTATATTTTATATTGAGGAGTTTTGTCATTAATGAAGACTTCAAAAACTCATCAACTATCTTATTAGCAAAAATTAATAAACTATTTCTTTAATTCAAACTTGAAAAAGGGTCATCAACTATCTTGGTAGCAATTTTTTTTTATAAAAATACATTTTTATTGAATTATTTAAACATTAAATCCATCCATGTGAGAATGTTGATTTTGAGCAATTTGTCCATTAATATTAGGAAAAAATTAAAATTAAGCCCTCTCATTTATATAAAAGCCTAAAAATGCTATGAATATATTCATTTTTTCACAAATATGTTAAATAAATAAAAATAAGTACTATAAAAACAAAACATTGAAATTCTACACATTAAGAAAATGTCTAGGCATAAAATCATACTAATCTACTATTTTTAGAGACTAATGAAAAAGCTTTGAAATTTGGCATATGAAGGAGATGTCTAGGCTCAAAATATTGCCAATCCTCTATTTTTAGTTGCGACGTTCTAATTGTGCCATCCCGTGATTATTATTTGCATAAAATGTATCCTCCAAACTAGCATAAAATATATCAACACAATTTCATTCTAATAATTAACTTAAACAAGTTAATAAATACTCTACATAAGGATATAGCATTTGTGTAGATGCTTCACAAATACATTTGTAGTTGTAGATCTTGACAATTGCAGATGGCCTATTACAATTTGAAAATAAAACTATACAAATGGACTATTAGAGTTTGAAACCAACATTTTATGTTTTGTCCATGTCATAAATCCCATAAAACTAGAATATTGAAACATAAGAAATTGTTGGCCATGATCTAGTTGTGCCAACTAATTCTAGAGGCCTGGGCCAGGGTAATTATCATGACCAATCCCTGGGCTATGGGTGGATGAGGTTGGACAAAATTCCATCACTGTACAAATGGACTATTACAGTTTGAAACCAAAATTTTATGTTTTTTGCCATGTCATAAATCCCATAAAACTAGAATATTGAAACATAAGCAAAAGATACATATATTGTTGGCCATGATCTAGTTGTGCCAACTACTTCTAGAGCCTTGGGCCAAGGTAATTACCATGACCAATCCCTGGGCTATGGGTGGATGAGGTTGGAAGAAATTCCATCACTGTATAAATGGACTATTATAGTTTGAAACCAACATTTTATGTTTTTTCCATGTCATAAATCCCATAAAACTAGAATCTTGAAACATAAGCAATAGATACATATATTGTTGGCCATGATCTAGTTGTGCCAACTACTTCTAGAGCATTGGGCCAGGGGAATTGCCATGACCAATCCCTAGGCTATGGGTGGATGAGGTTGGACGAAATTCCATCATTGCAATTTCCTTCCACTTTGCTGGTGCATTTTCATTCATTGACTTATTGTGATGCCCTGAAAAGATTTTGAGATCCACCATCTTTGCTTGCCAACGTTTCAGCCTCTTTGATTATGTGGACATCATTATGAGGAGGCTATCCTGTATTGACACTTCGAACTAGGTGGAAGCGAGTTTGTTCTCTGATGGCGTGATTGGTAATTGTTGAGGAATGTAACTAGTGTCATTCTTCATAATTGTATTGGTCAAAAGAAAGAAAGAAAAAAAAATATTATTAAAATAAATTGACTTATTAAAGCATGGGTTTCATGCTTGGGTCAATGATTAATAGGTCAAAACCTCCATTGTAGGCTTCTAATGTTTATGTCAAGTGTCCTTGTCCATGTCATCATGTAAAAGACCCTTCTTGGGCTCTATCTATAAAGAAATAAATTTATTTTGATGTAAAATGATTCATCTAGGCCTCCTCCCAACAAGTCGACCTCAAGTACATCAAGTCAGCCTCATTATGGTAGCTACAACCACTATAAATTGAAGTGCTACTTGACTTATTTGAGCATCCAATTCAAGAAGTTCGATTTGCAATCATAAGGAGAAGCGAAGGCAAGAAGGAAGGGTGTAAAAGGCTTGGAAAAGAAGAGAAATCCTAATGAAGAAAGGAGAAACTCTAGCGAAGAAGAAAACTTCATTTTTCTCTCACTTTCCCTCACACATGCAAAGAATATAAACTGTAGGAGGGCCAAATTTGTAGACTTGAAGTTGGGATGAAATTTTGAAGCAGTAAGGTCGAAATTCTTTCTTTGATGTAGTATTGTTGTAGTTGATCATTGAAGCTTGAAAGAACAGTTTGAGGGATGACTTGGTGGAGGAGGAAGGTCTTTCGGTCTGGCCTAAGGTCTTGGTTTGTGTCAATTTGATTATAATATAATAGTGGAAGAGTTGGACTGGGTTTTCCCCTAGATAGGGTTTTTTCCTTGATTGAGAACCTACATCTTGTGTCCTTTACTGTGATCTTCATTGTTTGGAATTTGTATTGATGAAAGGAACACAATAAATTGAAAGAAGAACTAATAAGAAGAAAAAGAGGAATCATAAGAAAATTTCAAAGTCTTAGAGAAATATACCTAATGAACCTAATACATATAATGCCATAGATTTCTCAACAATAACTTCCCCTTCTTTATTGTCCATCTCCTTCTCATGTATGCATCTTGAAAGAATCTTTGCTCTTGTTTGTTCATTGCTGATATCCTTCTCATGTATTCATCTTGAAATAAACTTCGCCCTTTGTTGTTGTGATGAATGTCAGGTTGCTTTAAAGAATGAATAACATGATGATTGAATCCTATATGCCAAGATTTGACAATGGAGTACGATAAAACACATAATAGCATGAGAGTGACCCATGTTGACAAGAAACTGGCTTCATTACATCTTTCCCAAAGTCCAAAGTTCAATTTCATTTTAGCAAATTTAAAATAATTAACTTAGAATAAGATATGTTGATGTACCAAAACCTACCAAACCAGACTTGGCCATGGCACCTAAACTTTAATCAATTCAATCTCATGTTTTTCCTGGTAGCGGTAGCATCGAAACTCATCTCTTCCAACAACGACCTCGACCGCCAATTAGAAGCAATGATTAGTAAGAAGTATAATAAAAAAATTCATTTGAGATTGATCTGGTATGCCTATGATATCAACATGATCCAAGATCTTTTCTCCGGTTGATGTTAGTGGAATTGAATTAAAAGAGCATGCAGAAACCACATATGTGAAATACTTAAAGAAGAAGTAATCTAAAAGAGGCCATAAATGACGATGCACACAATGTTTGATAACAGAATTCGTCCAATGTGTACTACATCTTCGGGCATTGCTTCAATGGTGGGGAGGTCACTTCATTCATCTCAGCAAAAATGAAAATGAGTACATGGAAAAATGTGTCATTATACCTCCAATTGTGAGGATGACCTGAAAATGGGCTACTCAAACTATATCATACTCCATACAAGCAGCTTCGTCTTGGAATTCTATGACTTTAGAGTATAAACATGACCACCTTTTGACCTGTGCAAGGATACCTCGAAGTTTGTGCCAAAACATTAATGGCACATGTTGTCTTCTGCCATAAGCCCTGAGATATGTTGCTCAAAATCCAATTATGACTTCACCAATGAAATCCTTGCAAAATTCCAAGTAAAATGAATATAAACCCTATGATATTCTACTACAATCATCTCTGGACCCGTCATAGAATCTTTAAATTCCACAACAAAATCTTTAGAATCTTGATATGAGTTCCACAACGCGTTAGATCCACCTGTTTGCTCACATGTCTAGCTGCTTGGCATGCACTCTTCGTTGAATGGATGGGAAATGTTATAATAAATGTGTGTCGACAAAGTTAACAAAGGCTCGTCGACCAACTGAACGATTAGTGCATGCAAATATAGTTCATTGTTTTGGAAAGTTCGGGGTGTGGGTAATGTTGGCATTGATGTCAAATTGTCATAATTGATGGATGCGTTGACATTAATTCATGATGTATGTCAATGTTGCAAGAGTGCTTGAAATGCAAAGGATGAAAGTGATGTGAAGTTCAAAGGCTATGATAATCAATGTGAAGGTTGAACATCGTCAAATGGAACATAAAATTTTGAGACACAAGTTGGAAAATATACGCTTTCATTAAATATAAATTTGTAAGATACAATATAATACAAATATAATTTGTCTAGACTTGTAATCATTATTGGTTGAGCTGTTTTATTTCAACTCTATTTTATATTACAAATTCTCTTTGAGAACTGAAAATGAAGAGACAAGCTTGTGAGCAGTTTTTAGAAGACCAATAGACAATGCTTCATTTCATATTACTGCAAAGAATATTAATAACCAATATGGTTTGCTTCTAAAATATACAATGTGGAATGGAAACATAACTTTTTGAAGTGAAGTAGTCTGCATAAGAAAGTTGATGAGAAGCAATGAAGGAGGCACAAAGTTGAAAAGGAGAAGTAGTGTAGATTTACAGTAGACTCGTTGCAAGATGTGGTCCATTTGAAAGACTATGGTATTCAAAGGAACTCTGCCATTATCCTGAATTTAAGACTACAAGGTGGTGCCTTAGGAGCGAGCAAACCACCAAAATCGTCTTCGACTAATAAGGGTCCGACTTCGTTCAAGGATGCATTAAGAGGGAAAGCTTCCACACAGGACAAACAAAACCCAAATCTGACAATCCCAGGCCCGTACATTGTAGAGAAGATGGAGAAAGCGCCATATCTGTCTATAGAATTACCAGAAGTAAGTGGTCTCTTCACTACTTTGCAAGCAAAAGTTATCATATTTTGATTTAATGGTTTCTGGTCCAAATATGAAGATCTAAATGAGTGGATCTACCTCAACTGGACCAGAGATTGTGACATTTATCTCTGTGCAAAAGGTTTTTTTTTGGTTCAGTTTGATACTCAAAAAGACTTTAATTATGTCATAAATGAAGGACCATGGTTTTGGGGAAGGGCGGGTCTCTTCGTAACCCCACAGTTTCTTGGTTTTGATGCAAACTCAATGGTGGTTGCAAAATGTCGGTTTGGGTAAGGCTACATAACCTTCTACCCCCTTTTGGCACCACCAGTTCCTAGAAGGCATTGGAAACTCTTTGGGAAGGTTCCTAAAGATGGATCGAGAAAGAATGGACAATGGTATCTTCACTTTTGCCCATATTTGTTTGGAGACGGACTTAAATAAAGACCTTCCCGATTGTGTTCACCTAACACTTCAAGACTTCAAGTGGACATAGTGGTTAGATTTTGAAAATATTGTCTGTAGATGCCGCATTTGCCATCAAACAGGGCACTTGTAGAACACCCGCAAATAAGCAAATAAAAGAACACAAAATAGATCACAAAAGAAAAAAAGGATGAAAATTCCCAGACCCTCCTTCATCAGATGATGAGGATTAAGAATTGGATGAGACCCAGCAACAACCAGAGATGAAAAATCAACAAGGTTCTCAAGAGGAGTGAGAAGACAAGGAGAAGGTTCAAAACAAACAAGAAGAGAATCCAAATAACTTGACAGTGGTTCTGATTCTCGAGAACCAACACGAGGAAGACAACCAAAAACAAGGCACAGGTGGAACTAAGTGATCTCATGTATCTGAGAGCTCATATTCAGATAAAGAAGCCTCAAACATTTCAAGAAATAATGAGTTGACAATTGTTACTACAACTCCATCACTTGGGGTTTGACAAAAAGTCCAAAAGAAAAAACCAGTTTATCTGGCTAAATGTAATTGAAATTTTTTATTTTTTGTAGCTTAGATACCATGAGTGTTTTAAGCACATACACTGGTCTCTTGGGACAATTCCTGAATGCACTTGTGCATCTACTCTATGTAAATTTTTATTTTATTAATAGAAAGTTACTGATTTTTCCTCGAAAGAAAAAACGAAAAAAAGAAAAAAAACTAGAAAAAAATGAAGCACCCTTCTTCATCTTGAGGTTATATAGCTTCTTCATCAAGAATAAATTATTTGATGTTGTATTCATATCATATAAATTATGAAAATTCTTCCTACATTAAAGTAGACACTATTTGTTTTTTTATTTTTTGTAGCTTAGCTACTCTGAGTGTTTTAAGCACATACACTCGTCTCCTGGGACAATTCCTAAATGCACTTGTGCATCTACTCTATGTAAATTTTTATTTTATTAATAGAAAGTTACTAATTTTTCCTCGTGACAAAAAAAAAAAAAAACTGAAGCACCCCTCTTCATCTTGAGTTTATATAGCTTCTTCATCAAGAAGAAATTATTTTATGTCGTATTCCTATCATATAAATTATGCAACTTCTTCCATAGCCCGTCTTTTGTCTTCTCACTTGCTACATTAAAGTAGACATTATTTGCTAGGTACTGATGAATTGTAGCAATGACCTTCCTATCCAACAACATCTAAGCTTCATTTGTCATTGTTGAGGGTTTCTTTGCCACTTCTTCAATTGGTAAATAATGAACCTTTAGAATCAGAATATCCTCTATTTCTAATTTCCATAGGGTGAAATTGGCACCATTCTACTTCTCGATGTGGTTTACTATATTACTCTCCATAGTGCCTAGTTTACACCACCTGGAGCTCTAATACCAATTGTTAATAAAAGATAGTAGAAAAAAAGTATTAGTAGTTTTTAATTACAATAACAATGAAAATATTACATTTCACTCACTTCTTTCACCCTTTTCTTTTTACTCACACCCCTGTAAAATTAGATTTCATTAGAATAGCATGGGCATAATACCATGGGTACCGATACATGAATGTGAACAACTTTGAACTTGATTTGGTCTCACTAGCTCCTAATCAACTTTGACCTAATCAAGATTAATCGAGAGGACAACTCGCTCTAATTAGCTAGCTAGTTGTGTCCTATGTATTTATGATGTTGAGAATTACATATGTATATGTTAAATCTGTGCATTTGAATTTGAAGCAAGTGAATGACTATTTATGAGTTAGTATAGTATGCCATTTGTGTTTAATATGTTTTTGGGCTGCCACCATTTTGTCCACTACTAGCAAATTCACATTAAAAATAAAGTGGGTGATATATATTGATCAATATTATTTTCCACCTTTAAAAACTAATGGTATCGATTGACATACAAAAAGCGGAAAATGACATCAATCAACATATTAATGTGGTTGTAATAGTTCACGATTGATATGCTAGAAAAAGATTAATAAACCATCGTTGACTAGAATTGACTATGGTCAAATATTGTTGACTATTTATACTTGATGATACTGAACATAGTTAAAAAAAAACTAACCATAAACATTAAAAAATAACAATAATTAATTATGATTAATTATAAATAGACCAACACCCTTCCATCTACATCAACATTGCAACCATTCAAACTAACCACTATTTCTATCTCTAATAACTATAACTATGATTATTAATATTTGTAAAAATTAAATTCAAGTTATTTATTATGTAATTTTATATCTTCTTTAAACCCTCTTTCTTATCTTCGTAAGATCTAATAGTGATTAAAAAAACTTTTTATGTCTTTGAGCAAGATAGTCCCATAAATTTCCTTCCAGTTCCATCTCTTTTTATAACATTGAATAGTCATTATTCCATCACTTTTTATAACACTGAGTAGTCATTAAAAAAAGATACATTTGTGCCACTGGGAAAAATAGTCCCCCAAATTTCTTTCTACAATCTCATTCCACTGCTTTAAAGTTAGGTTAATTTTATTTAAAAACAATTACAGAGTGTCATTTTGAATTTTGATGATTCAAATTTATTTCAGAGGCTTAGAAAATAAAGTGATTCTTATCCATGTGAAAACAATTCGCAAAGGTATCATAATTACAATGAGCCTCATAGAACTTATTTTAAATCTTTTAAAAATAAAGCAATTCTTGTCCATGTGAGCAAACAACAATTAAAGTGTGAAATTAGGTAATAATAAGTATATTCTCCGTATTCTTCCTATGTTTAATACATAGGTAGGTGAATTCAACTTTTTAAGATTTCTAGTTTTTTTTCCTTTTCCTCCATAAGAAAAAGATGTCTAAATTTCATTAATTATGTACATATATAATATTTTAGATGAGGTGAATACAACCTTCTAAAATGCCTAGGTGTTTTAGTTAATCTGTAGAAGGAAAAGACGTTTACATTTGGTAATTTTTCTTTTTTAGAGAATTCATATTTATAAAATTAAATATAATATTTATATTATTAACATTTTTAATATTATATATATATATATGAGGTTATGTGATTTTTTAAATGATTTGCACATTTAATTTATAGTTTGAGTAGGTTGTGATTAGAAGTATTTAAGTCGTCAAAATTAAATAAGATTTGTACTTGGTATTTAAGTCCTCAAAATCAAATAAGGATTGTATTTGGTTTGGCCACACGAACTCTTAGCATGGCTAAATTTTTACCTATAAAATTTCAAATCAATAACCTTTACACCAAGAAGCGTTTTAATAATACACCTTTTCACGGTTTACAACAAACCCCAAACCCTATTATCTCTAAACTTTCAAATTTCTTTGTACCCATACACCATTCATCTACACAACACCCATAAAAACCTAATCTTCCTTAATATAAAGATCAATAACAAACAAATTCACACTAAAAAATAAAAAATATAATCACCAAAGAAATAACATCATCTCTGCAAATTGTACCCCTCTCTGCATCATCCAAATAATCCCACCTACAAGAGGGGATTTCTATAGCAATATCATATATGTTGGAGAGCAACCTCGCTTTGGCATAAATGAAACCGTATTTTAGGCTCTCCATGTTAGAAACTTCACACCGCTCTCCTCTTAAATAACTTAAACCGTCACTTTCCACCTCATTTTTTGAATAAATAAATAATATTGATGTGTTTTTCTATTATTTTATTCATTAATTTTATTAGAAATTTCCGTGAAATGATAAATTTAATTAATTTTATTAGAAATTTCGGTGAATTTAATTAATTTTACTAGAAATTTTGGTGAAATGATAAATTTAAAATTTAAATTTTAAATGATAAATTTAAAATTTAAATTTTAAATGATAAATTTGAAATTTAAATTTTTTTAATACTCTAATTATTTATATATAAATAAATATTTATTTTAATATTGTCATATATAACGCTGATTAATATTCAATTTATTGGAAATTTCCGTGAATTGATATATTTAATTAATTATTAAATTTCCTGAAATGTAAAATTTATTAATTTTATTAGAATTTCGTGAAATGATAAATTTAATTAATTTTACGAAAATTGGTGAATGATAAATTTAAATTTTTTTTTTTTTAAACTCTAAATTTTTTATATATAAAATAAATATTTTATTTAAAGACAGGTCATATATAATTTGGTTATTAATATTTTTATTATTATTAATTAATAGTTTAATTATTTTTATCAAAAATTAATAAAATAATCATTAAGCATTAAAATTGTATATATGGAATATTTTTCAAGTTTTAAACTTTTAAATATATCCTATTTTTACGCCGTAAGGCGTTTCTCTCTGAAATGAACTCTCCTAAATGCTTTTCTGTCTTAATGTTAACCGTCATATCTATTGTTAGACGATTAAAGAATTATCTGCCGTCCAATTTAATTAGAAAACATTAAAAACCGGTTAAAGCAGCCCACCTGTATGTCTACCCACTTGGTCTGTCGCGTTTGCTGCAGAGGAGGGTAGGGGCAAATGCCTTTGCTGCACGGGAACTCGCCATGGAGCTTGCGAATTGGCTTCAAGGTCAGCCATGGTGGAGGAGGTATGAGGGAAGAGATCATGTTCTGGTTCTGGGCAAGATCTTGTGGGATTTCAGGCGATTTCAGGATCGGGACCATTGGGGAAGCAGGGTGTTACACTTGCCTGAAATGCAGCTGGTTACGATCAGGCAGCTGGTTACGAAGCTTCTGATTGAAGGCCATCCATGGGGTCTAGGATGGGGACCATTGGGGAAGCAGGCTGTTACACTTGCCTGAAATGCAGCTGGTTACAATCAGGCAGCTGGTTACGAAGCTTCTGATTGAACGCCATCCATGGGGTCTGGAATTGAAGGCATGGAAGGATGTGAAAGTCTATGCGGAGGATGGGTTTAGAACCGAGGACCGCCAGAATGACTCCTGCCCTCAATTGATTACTATGAGCAGTAGGAAATTTTCGGAAGCAGGGAAGATGATGCTTCTCCCCTGTGGATTAAGATTGGGTTCTTCCATAACGTTGGTGGGAAGGCCCAGGGACGCCCACCTGGAAAATGATTCCACGATATCTAGATTGAAGGAGGGGGATCCCCCGGTGTTTGATTTCTCAGTTTGCACTTGAACTGCAGGGGTTGAAGGGCGTTGTTGGGGAGGCTCCGCCTAGGATTTTGCACTTTAATCCGATGTTAAAAGGAGATTGGACTGGAAGACCTGTTGTAGAGCAGAATACGTGTTACAGGATGCAGTGGGGATCTGAGCAGAGGTGTGAGGGCTCGCAAGATGATGAAACAGGTATTTAAGCACTTTTAGGGCCTTTATTTTGGAAAAGAATTGAGCTCAAGCCGTAAATTAAATTTTCTCTCTTTACAGAGACCTGGGTTCAATTCTCTGAGAAAAAGCTATCGTGTTAGTGTGTCCAGTGGTCAGTGGCCAATTATGTGCTATCTCATTTTGTTGGCTAAGCCTAGGTAGTTTGTATTTTCTTCATTGCACAACGCCAAATGCAAGTCTCGGAAGATTTGTATAGAATAGATACCCTAATCTCATAACTTAGTAGATAGAAGCTCATAATAGACACCTAGGTTCAAGATTCCCTGAGGTAGCTAGAGTCTTGTCGTCAGGAATGTAACTTGAGACCTGCGTCTTGAGAATTCTCTCTTTAGCCTGGATAATAACAGCCAACCTTAAAGCACAAAATCCAAACGATAGCCAGCATGGTTAACAAAGTCCAACACAGATAGAATTTTATAATAGACACCTAGGTCAAGGATTCCCAGTGGCAGCTAGAATCTTGTTGTCGAGAATGGAACTTGAGACATGCATCCTAAGAATTCTCTCTTTAGCTTGGATAATCACTGCCAATGTTAAAGCAAAAAATCCAAGCAACAGCCAGCATGCTTAACAATGTCCAAGGCAGGTAGAAGCTGATAATAGACACCCAGTCCAGGATTCCTAGCAGTAGCTAAAGTCTTGTTGTCAAGAATGGAACTTGAGACCTGCGTCCTGAGAAGTGTCTCTTAGCCTGGATAGTCATTGCCAACCTTAAAGCATGAAATCCAAACAATAGCCAGCATGGTTAACAATGTCCAACACAGTTGTAGGATTGTGAAAACGGACAACTCCATTGTTAGCCTGGATAATCACTGCTGGCACAAAATCATAATATGGCCTAGGTACAAGAATCCCGACAGTAGCCAAGATGTTACTGTCAAGATTGGAACTTGAAACCTGCACCCAGATAATTTTCCCTTCAACCTGCATATATCACAGGGAATGATCTATTACTCGTATGGTAGATTGTTGCTGCAGTTGCTATACTAGCACAGGCTCTCAAATGCATTTGAAGGGTTTTGTAGATAAAGGCTATCATCTCTGTATTTTTCTTACTGTTGAAAAATGAATATTGCGTGGCAGGCACCTTTGGAGTTGCGGGAGCTACATGTTTATGCTCCTCTTTCAATGTTCCCAAAGTCCATTGGACGGATGAAGCGCATCGAAAAGATTGTGGTGTACCAAAGTCACACTAGCCTCTCAAGTGAAACAAGCAATTGGGAATTTGGAATAAATCTCATGGTACATCGGTGATCACCAATTTTATAAACTTTACAAATACAAAGAATAATTTTTAGGTTTTCAAAACTCAAAAGCATGGCTGGCCTGCAAAAGAGAAAATTAATATGACATTTCTGTATGGTACTAATCTCCAAGCTTCGTATTTTGTTATGCTATATTGACTTCTTAGAAATTCAACAAAATGGTGTGGAGCCACAATTCTTTATTTATATTATCTATCAGAACGATTTTCAATGGATTCATAGAATGTTCACGTTCGAACTGGATATCCGCATTGTGCGCCCACAGACATATCGTAAAGGGAGAGAGAATGGAGCCTAGATTTTCGCATTATTTGGCTGTGTGATGAGACCATATTCTTTTTTCTGAAAAGGTGTTTTCCCATTTTAATGCCCGCCATGTGATATCCTCTCTGCTATCTTTCTCTTTTCAGTTCTTCACGAGATCTACATGCAATTTGTAATGAATTGATTCTGAGTCTTATTTTCCAAAGTCATCACATTGAGATTTTTTTGCTAAGTTTTAAACCTGCAATTCATTTTTGGAAAAAATAAAATAAAATCTCCTAATGATCCTTTGAACAGATTTTCCAAGTCCACAGATAACTTGGGATTGCTGGGAGAAAATTAGTACACCGAATGAATAACTTCTTGAAACCAGATTGAATCTTGATATTAATTAACGTCTCACAATCAATCCTTCCTCTGGTTGTGAAGATATCTGAGCGGGCTTCGCCTAGATGGGTGGTTTGTCTGCCCCCACCACCCACTAGCCATCATTTGCCCAATACCAACCCATCCACTGCTAAATTTCTATGATTAGCTCTTTCAAATCAGCTACAATTCTTCTGGTTGACAATCCCATCTCTTCCCATCAACCACTTTTGACACAACTGGTCTTGCATCTGCCACTTCTTCATTGCTTTAAACTTCTTGGCTCATAGTTTATGAAGAGTAAAGTAACAGCACCCACCACCTTTGACCGAACATATAAGTGTTAAAAAGTAGGATAATAGGTTTAACCCAACCTCTATACGATGTTGGGTCTGTCTGTATCTGCATGCTATATCAGCTTTTTGAGAAAAAAATTGCAGAACTAGATAGAATAGTATACTCCATAATTGCCATGATAAGCAATGTCAATGAGATGAGATTTAGTTCCATCATTGCCCAATTACAGCAACTTCCATCTCAATAAAGCAATTATTGTGGATCTTTGGGTGAAAATTGTATGAATGGTGCTTGACATTGGAATCAAAAGTTGTGGCTGCTCAGTGTTCTATGAGATGGGAGACCACTGCACAACACTGGTGGTTTGCAACACCTTTGGATTAGGCAACAGCCAATGGATACTTTGATGTTGTGAGCGAATTGCTTAGTTTAGATGGAAATCTTCTTATCATGCTCACATCACTAAGAAGAATAAGAAGGCTTGAAGCTGCGTGGGAGGATAAGGCCACCTCCATTGATGTAGCGAAAGGCCGAGGCCTTGTGGCTAGGGAACTTATGGGTGAGTGTGAAACAAGTGATGGGAACAGCCTCATTGATGCAGGGTATGGTGGGTGGTTGCTCTACACTGTTGCTGCTGCAGGGGATGTTGAGTTGGCAAGGTGTCTGTTGAAGAGGAAGCCATTGTTGGTGTTGGGAGAAGGAGAGTATGGAGTTTCTGACATGTTGTATGCGGCTTCCAGAAGTAAAAATGTAGGGAGGGCTTGCCCATGATATTAAGTGTCTCGGATGCGATCAGGAGGACGATGCAGCAGTATATGAGTCTTCCCCTTCATTTGAAATGATGAGCAGGTTGTTCATGCTGCTGCTACGGGAGGGAGTGTGGAGATTTTGAGAGAGCTTTTCAAAAATTGTCATGATGTTGCCTGGTACAGGGATAGTCAAGGCTCAACTCCATTGCATTCTGCTGCAAGCAAAGGTCAACTTGAGGAGAGGTCTCAAGATATTAATTTTAACATTTCGTCTAGCCTGAAACAATATTTTATTATATCAATGAAATGGATTGCTCAATCTGTGAACTTGCCTACGAGCAGTCCAACCTGTGCCTTATATGAAAGGTCCGGACTATTTTCAAGAGTAGCCACAGTTTGGAAACTACAGGAAGGAGTTTTGGGCATAGAGCATGAAATATTAATATGACTGAAGGATTTCATCGTTTGCGCTGGAATTTATGTCTACCACGAGCACATGTTAACTCCAAACAAAAATGCTTTTGATTTTTGCACCATGATTTTTGTCTGTCCAAGGACTTGTTTTCTGCTGATCTTTGTTGATCCTGGTTTTCTGGTGTCTTTATTCACAGAGAAACTAATCAGCTTCACTAAAGCTAGGCCAATGAATGCGTTAATAGCTTCGGAATCGGTTACGGATCTTCCAAGAAGGTTGTTAGAGAAAATAGCCCCCAATAGAAATTAAATCGGCCATTTCCTCGAGTAATAGAGAACTTGCTTTTTACAAACGGCCACAATCAATTCGTTAATCTGGTTTCCAAGACCAATGATGGTTCCAAGAAATTTGTTTTCGTCCACAAAGATAATGAAGGTAAGCTCTATTTTTGCTTTCCTGGCTTAGACATTATTTACTAGATTTTCTCATGAAATTATTGATTTTTATTGCTAAAGTGATCCACGTACCCTTATCAGATTGTATAGCTATTGGATGTATAAGGATAGATTTCCCCTTTCGAAAAATTGTTAAACTTCTTTTTTCTTTTTCTTTTTTCCCCAATGGAATTATTTTCTTAACCTTCCAATTTTCGCCTTGTCATAAGCATATTCTGATTCAAGATTTCAATCATTAACAACTGAAACATTCATAGGTGAAATTTCCATGACTGTGGAAACCCATGATAGAGTAAACTTGGATCTTGAATCGGGGATTTGTTGAAAGAAAAAATATCGGAAGAACTTAAAACTACAGAGAGAGAATCAGAAGAAAATAAGGCTACAGAGGAGGACAAAACCGATGTTATTAATACATTGGAGGTTTTGGAATGTCTGGATGATGGAGAAACATGCCATGTTTCTAAGAAGACTGAGACAAACAGGAATATTTTTTTTTCTAGCAGTGGTGATATACGTCAGGAACTGATTGACCAGAGTCCGCCCAGAAGGATTTCAAGGAGATCAAAATCTCTGGAAAGTTTTCTTACAGTTGAGGAATATGATACATTACTTACCAGATTCTAGAGGCTCTTGTGCGACAGATTCTAGATTTTGCTGCATATTTTCTTCATTCTTTCCATCAACCACTTTTGACACGACTGGTCTTGCATCTGCCACTTCTTCATTGCTTTAAACTTTTTGGCTCATAGTTTATGAAGAGTAAAGTAACAGCATCCACCACCTTTGACCCAACATATACGTGTTAAAAAGTAGGATAATAGGTTTAACCCAACCTCTATATGATGTTGGGTCTGTCTGTATCTGCATGCTATATCAGCTTTTTGAGAAAAAAATTACAGAACTAGATAGAATAGTATACTCCATAATTGCCATGATAAGCATTATCAATGAGATGAGATTTAGTTCCATCATTGCCCAATTACAACAACTTCCATCTCAATAAAGCAATTATTGTGGATCTTTCGGTGAAAATTGTATAAATGGTGCTTGAAATTGGAATCAAAAGCTGTGGCTGCTCAGTGTCCTATGAGATGGGAGACCACTGCACAACACTGTTGGTTTGCAACACCTTTGGATTGGGCAACAGCCAACAGATACTTTGATGTTGTGAGAGAATTGCTTAGTTTAGATGGAAATCTTCTTATCATGCTCACATCACTAAGAAGAATCAGAAGGCTTGAAGCTGCATGGGAGGATAAGGCCACCTTCATTGATGCAGCGAAAGGCCGAGGTCTTGTGGCCAGGGAACTTATGGGTGAGTGTGAAACAAGTGATGGGAACAGCCTCATTGATGCAGGGTATGGTGGGTGGTTGCTCTACACTACTGCTGCTGCAGGGGATGTTGAGTTGGCAAGGTGTTTGTTGAAGAGGAAGCCATTGTTGGTGTTGGGAGAAGGAGAGTATGGAGTTTCTGACATGTTGTATGTGGCTGCCAGAAGTAAAAGTGCTGAAATATTCAGGGAAATGGGCTTGCCCATGATATCAAGTGTCTTGGATGCGATCAGGAAGACGATGCAGCAGTATATGAATCTTCCCCTTCATTTGAAATGATGAGCAGGGTTGTTCATGATGCTGCTAGGGGAGGGAGTGTGGAAATTTTGAGAGAGCTTTTCAAAAATTGTCACGATGTTGCCTGGTACAGGGATAGTCAAGGCTCAACTGCATTGCATTCTACTGCAAGCAAAGGTAAACTTGAGGAGAGGTCTCAAGATATTAAGTTTAACATTTCGTCTAGCCTGAAACAATATTTTATTATATCAATGAAATGGATTGCTCAATCTGTGAACTTGCCTACGAGCAGTCCAACCTGTGCCTTATATGAAAGGTGAGGACTATTGTCAAGAGTAGCCACAGTTTGGAAACTATAGGAAATTTTAAGGGAGTTTTGGGCATAGAGCATGAAATATTAAAATGACTGAAGGACAGTTGTATCTTCTATGACCTGCCACATATTTTTGCCATTGTTATTTTGTTGCATATTTTCTTGATTCCACGTGGTTGATTTTGACTTGGTTTGCTTCAGCTGTGTGTCTCAACAGATTTCAAACTGTAGAGATACTACACTATCAAGGAGAGATGGCAATGAAGTTAAGGGAATGCTATGCTCCTGACACACCATAGGGAATGAATACTATAAAAGATGATCACCTCATTAGGTTTTATGGGTTCCTAGGGTTAATTTAGTCATCTACGCTGTACCAGGTTAGATCCATTTTAAACATGGATTTATCAAGTGTCAAGATGGATGAAATCTTTAGAGGTGTAACCTTTTTAAATTTAATGAAAAGTTTTGTACCTCAAGGGATTTGATCCTTATGAAAAGTGGAACACTTGACAAACTCAACACTAAGATGGATGTAGGATAATGTGTGTATGCATACAGACATGTATTTTGCTTTTAATTTATTAATGAGGGATTTTAAATTATGTTATAATTTTTTTAACATTATATTTGGCCAAACTCAACTCAAGTTAGTATTAGACATGAAAGTTGAGCATCTCCACCTGGACTGGACTCCTTATGGCTTTGTAATAATATTTTATAAGTGGTTCATATTAGTAGGCCTTGTTCTGGATCATAGTTTTAAAACTCCGACTCTGACTCCGACTCGGTCGAGGATCGACTCCGACTCCGACTCCGAAACGGTAATGACTCGGCCGGCTCGATTTCAATGACTCTGTTGTTGTAAAAAATACATTAA
>APFE030475148.1:0-13533 GCA_000404065.3 Pinus taeda
AATCCGCTGCTGCTGCTGTGCGCGCGCGCGCCTGAGCCAGCCCCCGCCCTCGACCTCGACTGCTCCATCTTCAAGTGTCTGTCTCCATGGACCCTCCGGATCCGCCTGGGGGGGATCCGGAGCTTTAGCTCCAGCACGCCTTCTCCACTCTGATCAAATCGCTCCCTCAACAAAGACCTAGACCCACTGCATCTAAATTTGTGAAGAAACTAGACGTTTTACAAGAAGTTCACTTGCCTCCGACCATACCTCGCAAGGCAGCCATTTCCTTGGCAGAGAAAGGATTAATCGGGCAGTTTACAGGACTATGGCCTTCGCCCAAAACAGTGCAAAGATGGGTTGAACGAAACTGGGCTGACAAGATCCAAGGGAAAATATCCATCCGATTCTATGGCAGAGGATATTTTACCTTTCACTTCGAAACAAAGGAGGATAAGAACCTAATCTTCAGAAACGGGCCTTACTTCATGGACTCCAGGGGTCTCTATCTCAACAAATGGACCCCGGATTTCGATCCAGAGCTCGATATACCAAGTGCAGTTCCTGTCTGGGTCAGGTTGCCTCACCTTCCTCTTCACTGTTGGGGCGATGACTCGGTCAAAGCAATAGGGAACGTGGTCGGAAAATATATAGATCGCAGTGAGCCTAAAGACAACATGCAGGCCTGTGCGCGGATCTGTGTAGAAGTTGATCTAGGACGTGGACTACCTGAAGCAATCAAACTGAAAGTCGACGATTGGAGCCACATACAGCAGCTGGACTACGAACAGATTCCCTTCAAATGCAAGGTATGTCACGAATACGGACATTTTGCAAATAGATGCACTAAAATCGTAAATGTAGAATCAGATGAGCAAGAAGGGCAATGGGAAACCGTTAAGAAAAAAAATCAGCTCCGCCGTTGAAACCATCAGTCTCTGAAGCACCAGAACCACCCCTTCAGAACTCCGTCCATCTCCACTTATCCCATCAGCCCCTTCCTTCCTCCTCTCAGCAGTCTCCTCCACATCCCCCCTCATCATCCCCTCGTCAGACGGATCCTCCCATTCCTCCATCTTCTAACCCATTTGCGGCCCTCTCTGCAGAAGAATCCGAGCCTGATCCTCCCCCCTCTGACTTTACCCTTCACCCTTCTTCCCCTCACATCTCCCAGCCCTCCCCTGACACCCTCTCAGCTCGAGTAACTAGAAGCTCCTCAAAGGATCATGGAGGGCCCAGTGATATACCAAAAAAACATGGACCTGGCAGAAAATTTGCTAAGCAGCATAGGGAAGAAAACGCTCAGAAAGACATTGCCATGGGATCTCAGACCCCTATTGAATCCTTCATTCTTGGCCACTCAGATAAAGAAAATAACACCAAAGGAAAAGAGAGGCGAGCACCTCTCCATGCAACCAGTAAATCATGATGAAAATGCTATCATGGAACAGTAGGGGACTAGGGCACCCCTCCAAGATAGCAGCCCTCAAGGACTTAATACAAAGTGAAAAGCCTGAAATTGTCCTTATTCAAGAGACAAAGCAAGATCAATCTGAAGCCAACAGGATCCTCAGCCAACAAAAACAATACAGTGGTTGCGCAAGTGAAGCAAGAGGAGCCTCGGGTGGCATCCTAACAATGTGGGACAATAGAAAATGGAGCTGCAACTCCACCAAAATGAACCAGCACTGGATCAGTGTTAATTTAGAAAGCAAGGAGGATGGAGCAACGATAAGAGTATACAATATCTACTCTCCGAATCAGTACAGGGAGAAAGAAGCATGCTGGAACACGCTGGAGGCAAACTTAGAAGAAGACCAAGACAACAACCTCATCCTTGTAGGGGATCTAAATCTGGTCCTTCACGCCAATGAGAAAAGAGGGGGAACCTTCACTGCTGATCCCTTCAGAAACCAACTTGAGCACATTATGCAGGAACAAGAATTGGTGGATATAAAGCCTAAGAATCGACTGTATACTTGGAGCAACAGGCGGCTAGGAGCTGGAAATATCATGGAGAGACTTGACCGTTTCCTCATAAACATCTCTTATCTATCCTCCTTCGCTACTGGCCAGTCAAATATCCTCAACAACTCCGCCTCTGACCACTATCCAATAACACTCACCCTCCTCAGACAATGTCAGCTCGGTCCTCTCCCCTTTAAATACGGTTCTTTATGGAATCGAATCCCCGAAGCTAGAAATGTGGTATGGCAGGCCTGGACCCAACACGTGGAAGGCTCCCCGACTTATATTTGGGAGACAAAGGTGAAGAGAACCAGACAGGCTCTAAAAAATTGGGCAAAGACCAAATTCCAGGAGCCCGAATTGAGCAAAAAGCGCATAAAGAAAGACCTCGAAGAGCTGCAGAAAAGGATTGAGGTCATTGGGCTCTCACAGCAAGACAAAGAGAGTGGAAAAACGCTTTACACCCAACTGAGCCAAACACTAAGGGACGAAGAGGTTAAATGGAGGCTAAAATCAAGACAGTTATGGCTGCGTGAGGGAGACAAAAACACCTCTTACTTTCATAAGCAGGCTACCGTTAGAAAGGCCAGAAATACAGTAAGCTCAATTAAAGACAGTGAGCGGAACAGTTACACTTCCCAGGATACCATAAAGAAAGAAGCCACCAACCACTTCAAAAACCTCCTGACTGAAGAAAAAAGTGAAGAGGATTACTCAGCTCTGCTACAGCACATGCCCAAAGATGTCACCCAAGAAACAAACAACAGGCTTACGCGTGAAGTAGAAGAAGAAGAAGTCCAGAAAGCAATCTGGAGCCTTCACCCAGATAAAGCCCCTGGGCCTGATGGGTTTCCAATCAGTTTCTACAGAGAGTACTGGCAGATGATAAAAAAAGATCTGCTAAAGATGATTCGTTGGGTCCTAAGGAAAGGCAAATTGGGGGGATTCACCAATTCAACATATCTAGCATTAATCCCTAAAGAAAACAGGCCTTCCTCTTTCTCTAGATTTCGACCCATATCCTTATGTAATTCAGCATACAAAATAATTACAAAAATCCTGTCATCCAGACTCAAACCTCATCTAACTTCTTTGATCTCTGAAAACCAAGGGGGCTTTCTTCCTAACAGGCACATAACTGACTCCATTCTTCTAGTGCAAGAGGCCATTCACTCAAGCATAAGCCGAAAAGAGAAAGGTTTTGTCCTAAAGCTAGATCTTGCCAACACCTTCGATAGGGTCAGGCACACCTTCCTGTATGCAGTGCTCCATAAAATGGGATTCGACCCCTTCTTTATCAACATGATCAAAGCCTGCATATCGAACCCTTGGATATCCCCTCTAATCAACGGTAGACCCTGTGCTGCCTTCCAATCATCTAGAGGCCTTAGGCAACGCTGCCCCTTGTCTCCATACCTATTTATCCTCATGGCGGAGTCTCTAAGCAAGGCCTTAGATTTCAATCGAAGAACAGGCATGATCACTGGAATCCAAATTGAGCAAGGCGCAAAGAATATTAATCACTCACAATTTGCAGATGACACCCTCTTGATGGGAGGAGCATCCATCACTATTGCAAGGCGCTTTAAAAAGATTTTAGATCAATTCATGGAATACTCTGGAGAAAAGGTAAATCAGGTTAAAAGCTGCATATACGGATGGAATGTTTCCAATCTCACCATCCACAGCATTGCTAGCGAGCTAGGAGTCTCATACAAGTTAAACTGGAGTCACTTCACTTACTTAGGAATGCCGGTGAGTATGGGTCCTCTAAAGGCTGACACATGGAATGAAATCCTCGACAAAATTCAGAGGAAAATCCAGCAATGGGGATCTATGTGGTTGAACCCAGCTGGGCGCCTTGTTCTTCTCAAATCGGGCCTGACCTCTCTCCCCATCTATCGATTCTCCTTGCATCAAGCCCCAATGATTTTTCATCAGAAAATGGAGAGAGCGCTCAGGCTCTTTCTCTGGCAAGGAGGGAAAACAGAGAAAAGAAAATTCAATCTGGTTAGCTGGAAGAGTGTCATCCAATCTAATGAGAAAGGAGGACTTGGAATAAGATCTCCAAAATTGCTGAACTTAGCCCTTGGAGCTAAAATAATTTGGAGGTTGATCTCAGGAGCTACAGCCTGGTGGAAGACGGCCCTAGAGGCTAAATACCTGAGCAGCACAAGGCATCAACTCTTGGACAACAACATCCCCAATAGAGAAAGCACAAAAATCTGGAAGCTATGCAAGAAAGCCATACCCTTTATGACTCAAAATATATCAAAGGTTCCAGGAGAGGGGAGCAGCATTAAGATCTCCACTGACATAATATTAGGACAGACCCCAATTGGATCAAATGTGGAGGTAGCCCCAGCCATAAGTTGGCTCACTGACAATGGCATATGGAGCTTAGCTCAAATATCGCAATGGGAAAGTCATTCCCAAGCTTGGGCTGATTGGAAGTTTCCGAGTTACCCTAGGGAGCTAGAGCCAAGCATCGCGGCCTTAAAGAACCACCTGCACAGTAAAGCTCCAACACAAAAAGGCAAGCAAGATGGCTTCAGATGGGACCCCACAGGAACTCATTACACGGTCAAAGCTGGCTATCAATACCTATGCAACAACACCTTTCCACAAGCCATATGGAGTCAATGGAAGCTGGTCTGGAAAGCTGAAGCCCCTCCTAAAGTCAAATTATTCTTCTGGCTTCTCCTGAAAGGGAAGATTCTAACAGCAGAAAACTTAAAGAAACGGGGTATTATGGGACCGTCCAGGTGTCCAAACTGCTGTCAAGCAGAAGAAACAATACAACATCTGTTTATAGAATGCAGGATAGCTGATGATTGTTGGAAACAAATGGCCTTAATTGGGGGAGTCACATGGGAACCAAAGGCAACTATTGCA
This sequence comes from Pinus taeda, assembly GCA_000404065.3. NCBI lineage: Eukaryota > Viridiplantae > Streptophyta > Pinopsida > Pinales > Pinaceae > Pinus > Pinus taeda. The sequence goes on from APFE030475148.1 coordinate 4,843, forward strand.
GATACAGTTTACAGTTGGAGGAAACATTGTCCATGGAAAGAAAAGCAGAGCAAATTAACACAAAGAATATGGAACTCTATACCTTTAACTCTAGTATGGCGCATATGGCTAGCTAGAAACAAAAATTTTTTCCAAGATAAAGGATGCAATACAAGAATCATGTGCCACAAGGCAACAAATTTAGCGGCAGAGGCAATAATAGCTCACACTCAAGGTAAGATCGAGATCACCAATTACAACATAGAAGAAAGAAATTTGATCAGCTATGCCCAAGGAAGCACACTCAACACCTAGGCAACAAAACAAGGAAATCCACAGCTGAAAGAAACTAGCAGCGTATGGAAGCTGAGGTACAAGGAAAAGGAATTTGCTCTCTGGTTGAGCAACTGCAACAAATTCTACATGTTCTTTGACGGCGCCTCAAAATCAAATCCAGGTCTAGCAGGCGCTGGGGGTCTCATCTGCAACGCCAATGGTGAGACAATTCTCCAATTTGAGTGGGGGCTGGGAGAGCTATCTAACAACAGGGCAGAGGGACTGGCTTTGTACCAAGGTCTCTCCCAGCTGATCAAGATAGGAATTAAGAAGGTAATGATCTTTGGCGACTCAGCAATCATCATTAGGCTCATGGTGCAAAAGCAGAGCACGCCAAATATTCTACTGCAACAAATCAACAGCAGAAATAAGATCCTCCACGAATTGTTGGAGGAAGTCCACTATTTTCATATCCTACGTGGGCTGAATAAAAAAGCGGACCAGTGTGCCAACAAGGCCTGCGAACGACCCAAAGGTAACCTCAGCTGTAACAACAGCTCATCCTTCCAACCACTACCATGAGAGACGTGCAGCCAGTCAATACACGGGGAACAGCAGTCAGCAAAATCAATGAGTGCAGGTGTATCAGCAGAACAGAGGACAATACAAGCAAGGCGGATTGGACAGGTTTCAGAACAAAATTCAGGGGATCCATCCATATCACGCGAATCAGACAGTCTGAAACAGGAAATCGTCCCGCCAATCAGAGCACTGCCCGAGGCCTAGGTTCGCATCGGATGAAGCAGTCGAGCTTTGGGAAGAGGCCTCCTCTCTCCCGCTTTCATCAACCGCCATTGATTATTTATAACTGGGGGATCACGGTTCATTTCCTCACAAGAAAAACTCGAGCTCGCAGTCCAAAGAGTAGAGCAGAAGGCGCTTCCCCTCAAGTCTTTCGCGGCAGCCCAGGCAGTTCCTTCAGAGAAGTAGGTTTAGCGCGCTTGGCAGCCATTAGCAGCAGCAAGGAATTGCGAGTTCATAGCCCTGAGAGTAGAGCAGAAGGCGCACCCTTTCAAGTCCTCCGAGGCAGCCCAAGTATTTTCTATAAAGACGCTATCATAGCACGACCGGCCGCTATCAACAGCAACAAGACTCCGAGCCTTCAAGATAAGACAGAGAGCAGAGTTTCCAGAGTTTCCAGGCATCAGATAACCCCAATGGCGCGTCAAGAGCAGTGTTTTCATTGCAAGGATTTACAAGCTGAGTTTGATGAGGTGAGAGCGCAGCAGAAAGCTCTGGATGAACAAGTCCGCAGCCTGGAAGCAAGGCTTGAAGAACAGTGCAAAATAATCCATGAGAAATACAGAGCTGAGATGAACCTTTTCCTTCACAGAGTTCACTCCCTTCATGAACAGTTTAGCAACTTAAGCAACAGGCGCAGCCATGCTGAGGAAAAGATTTCCATTCTCAAGTTTATAATGGAAAAGAAGTTCAAAGATGCAACATCCTCTTCCAGTGCAAAGCCAATCGAACCAGATCTGGATCCAGAAGGATCTACAGCAAGAAAGATAAGCCATATAGACATAGATTCTTCATGATGTGTAGATGCAAATATTGGGGCTTGCAGTTTGTTAGAATTTACAGTAGTATAAGTAGTTTTAGAGGCAAAAAAACAAAAGAAAGAATCAAGGAAATGAGCATTTTTGTAATTCCTTGGATTCAAAATGCTCAGGAAGCATCACATGTATGGCAGTCTGCCTCCTTCTTTTTTCAGATTAATACATAGCAACCGAACTTTGTCTCAAAAAAATAGTTGTTTTATGTTATAGTTATTTTAACTAAATACCAAATTACCAAATTAGTGTATAAAAATATTTTATTTATAAGATGAAAAACTCTCTCCCTATAATAATTTAACCACTTAAATTTATAGAAGTGACTATATATTATACCCTTTCCCTTTCTAACATGTAACATTCAAATTTGATTAACCATAGTTAATTACAAATTTTAAAACAATAAAAATACGTCAAATTCTTACCAAATATATTTGGTCCATTGTGACCAATCTAGAAAGGATGTGTTTCTTATGTCTATATAATAAATTACCTTGCCAACTTTAGGTTGTTAACTTTAGGTTACTCTTATAACAATGATATTTATATTGAGAGCCACTCATTGACTAGAAATTTAAACATCTTTTATGATTAGTTATAAATTTTAAAATTATTGAATTTAATTAATCAATATTAAATAATAATTATTATGTGTATAATTATAATCATGGAAGATGGTAGATGGTAATTGGCATAAAATATTAATTTAAATATTGTAAGATATGAATTAAATATAAATAAAAAAATAATAATAATAATTTAAAAATTATATTTATATATATATTATTATCTAATGTTAAATTTATAATATAATATATATATATATAAATATTAAAATAAACATTTTTGAAATTTTTTAAAGAATAAGAAATTAAACAATCTTTATTATATATTCCTTCTGAACAATATTTTTTATTCTTTATTCAATTATATTATAATAAATATATATAATATGAAAAATCAATATATTATATAAATATAAAAATTATATATATATATATATATAATTTTAAATATCTATGGTAATAAAAATTCTTTCACTATAATAATTTAACCACTTAAATTTATAAAAGCCTGTAACATTATCCTCTTCTGAAAAATAAGACATTCTAATCTAATCAAATTTATCAGTTAAAAATTTTAAAATAATAAAATAAGTTCAATTTTCATATCAATTTGGTCGGTGAGGAGTGTATTTTCAATGTCTCATCCCTTGCTCTATTATAAGTTACCTTTCTAACTTTACTCTCTTGATTTCGCAATGGTGTTTCTATCGTAGCCACTCCAGTAGCAAACTTAAATCTCTTTTTTACAATTATGAGAATGTTAACTATAATTATAGAGTACGGTATTTGGCATAAGAGTATTGAATTTTTAAATATTTAAAAAATATAATTATTCATAATTTTATAAATCATTTTAATTTAAAAATTAAAATTTGAATTAAGAATATTTAAGGAATAGACTTCTGTGATTTATAACATTTATTTAGAAACTTTCACATAATTAATGAATATTATTTAATTATAATAATTATATATAGTTTTATTAATAGATGAAATATTTTTTCTGGTCAATTTTGTTGTAGAGATTTTTAAGATTTATGAGTTTAAGTTGTTTAATTTGTAAAGATTTATGAGTTTAAGTTTTTTTTAAATGTTGAATCTATTTATGCATTTTAAACAACCAAAAATCTTGATTTCATAATTGTATTGCCAAATTCTAGCCAAAAATATATTTTGTCTATTAATTAGATTACACACAGATATACATAATGTCCTAAACATCTTCTGAAAAATGTCTAAAAAATAAAGATGGAATAAATATAAGTCAACCTTTATATATTATTCATTTGAAAATATTTTATATTCCTTTATTTATTTATAATTACAACATGTATAATCATCATTATAAAAAGATATAATTGACATTATATATATAATGAAAGCTTGTTCAGTATTTTTGTCAATTTACCTAAAAATTGTTAAGTTTAAAGTGCAAAAGTCCTAATACCTCAAGGAAGCATTTAACTCCCCCCACCACCCACCCAACCCCCAACCCTCACCTCATATACTATGGCAAATCCATTTATGTATTAAAAGTACATTTTAACCCTATGAAATCATAATCTTGCTCAAAATTTTGTCATCTTTTTTTGGCCAAAAAAACCATTTATTAATTAGACTCTATATATGTGTAAACTTCTCCATCATTGCTAAGAACTTATTTGTAATTTTTACCTCTCTTATAGCTACAACTAGTGTTCAATTATTGCAATTGTTTTCATATTCAATCTATCTGTAACATGACTTCTACATTTATTTAACTAGTAAATCTCAATTAATAGTAGATTTTAGCTATTTTATTTATTTTATATATAATTAAATATATTTATGGATGTGTCATTTTTTAGGAATTTATATATAGTTGTAATTGTTGATTTTCTGCAAGAGGTATTCCCCAACTACACAAGTTAAATCAAAAGAAAGAAAATCTTAATTTAATTATTTTAAATTGTAATTTACAAAGAGACATGTCTTTTTGGGGCCTAATATCACTATAAAAGGACATTTGATACAATCACAACACACATCGCTCATATATTTTTCTCTCTCACACACATGGAAGCAGATCCAAGGAAGAGACCAAAGTTTTCAAGAAGTTGAAATTTACATGTATAATTACTAATTACCTTATGTAGAAATTTGTGCTTGTGTATTTAGCACTAGAAAATCTACATGGTATTAAAGCTTTGGTGGAGAAAGGCCCCAACTTAGTGTTAAATTTTTGGGTTGTTACAAACTTTATGTGCAACATATTTACTTTTAACTCCCACTTAAAGAATGCAAAAAAATCCATAAATTATGGTCGGTAGTAATTCTTGGTAATTATGTCTAATTACCGAAATATAAAGAATACAAAGAATTCCATAACTTATAGTGGGCATTAGTTTATGATTATATCTTTCAATGTGGAATAAGGCATAATTGAAAGTATGTGATTCAAGCACTTGTCTTTTGAATTCAGTTTGCTCAAATAAGATGAGTGAAGATCCTCTTTCATAAGCCTTAAGTGGCATTGACATTAAAGAGGTGACAAGATTGAAGAGCTTTTAACTTGACACATTGTTTGGTTCTTAGCTTGATAAAAGTTTACATGCATAACATACTATAATGTGATAACTAAGTTTAAAGATGGATGACTTCTTGAATTGTTGGAATGAGAGCTATGCATCATTACTACAATTTTGTTTGAAGTATTCTTAGATAATCTCTTATCATTATAAAAGAAACTCTATAGGAAGTCTGACCACTTGTATAATAATATTTTGATGTACCAAAGATTTGTGTTAAAGACTTGGAGAATGAAAAATATATTAGAGGATCATGTCAATGATTTAAAACTTGTATGTAGTTATAAAGAAATCCTTTAATAATCTTTCAAGGATAGTTGTTGATGTGTAGCATATTAACCATCGTGGTATATGGTATGGGAAATTTGTACGAGTGTAAAAAGAAAGGATTATTTGATGCAAAGTTTGTAATTCCATATATTATAGTGATATGTTTTGCATTGATAGGAAATAAAGTTACCAATCAAACAGGCATTGTGACCTCAAAACAATAACTCTAACCAAAACACCTCAAAAAGACATGAAAAAACAGCTTAAAAACGAAAATTGTGTATGCTGAAATGACATTTTTTGGGGGTCAACTTTCAACATTTTTTTAAAAATGACAATGAAAACCATTTTTTTTTGTGCAAAAAAACCCCTTGAAAACGAAAAGTGTTGATGTTGGAATAATATCATTTTTTTTTTGGTAAATTTTCAACATTTTTTAACAATGGTGTTAAAGATAAATATTATAAGTCTGAACAAATTTAAAATTCCAACAATTTTGAAGCATGGCATTAAAGATAAAATATCACGTCTCTAAAAAGCCTTTAAATTATAACAATTTTTAGCTATAGTGTTAAAGATAAAATACTTATAATTTTTTTCAACCATAGCTTTAAAGATAAAATACCATGACTTTGAAAAAACTTAAAATTTTGACAATTTTTTAACCATGGAATTAAAACCAACTATCATCACCACAAAAAACCTAAGTTTTTAACATATTTCAACCATGCAATTATGGAAAAACTATATGATTAAAAAAACTTTTAAAATGAACACTTGAATAAAAGAATCATTATACCAAGAGTAATTAATTTTTTATATGTTAAAAAGTATATATTTTTTAAAATCTTAGCCTAAAACAACTTGATACATTGCAACGAAAATTCAAAAATCAACCATTAAATTGACACGCAGTGTATGTGAACTTGACCCATTGCAATGAAAACTTAAAAATCAACTATGAAATTGACACATTGTAGATCAGACTCAAACTATTATAACGAAAACTCCAAAATCAACTATAAAATTGACACATAATGGGGCCAGTTTGCTAGTCGAGAATTGACATGAATCATATAGAAAAATATAAAATACAAACAAAATAATAAATAAATAGAAATGAAAAATACAAAAAAAAAAAAAAACAAACAAACAAACAAAACAAAACAAAAAAGTAATAAATATAAAAATAATATCAAAACAAAAGAAAAAAATAAAACAATAACCCATAAAAAAATAAACATAAAAAATAAAAATGAAAAATTGACTCATAAGAAATAAAAATTTAAACCATTTTTTTTAATTAAGAAATATAAAAAAATAAATGAAAAATAAAATATGTTTCCAAAAAAACATAATTTAACAACAGCAATAACAACAAAAATACCTAATGCAGAAATCCCATCATCCCTCATAAACTCTAATCCCTTTGGCCCCTTGGAAGAGCCTTCAGATCCCCCCCACCTCGATCCCCCCCACATCCAACCAGCTCCCCTATCATCACCTCAATCCCTTTAAACCTTTGCTCCCCCCCATCCCCATTAGTGGATCGAATATTAACCAGAAAGCAGTCCAAGGAGTCCCTCCAAACCTCTGAACATCAAAAAAAAGCAAGGAGGAAATATAACAAGGAGTTGAAAGATCAAGCAGCATCGAAGGAGATGGCTCTAGGCATGCAGCAACCAATGGATTCCTTCTTTGGGAAAAGTTCTGGAAATAATGACAAAACCCAAAATTAGCATAGAGGGAAAGGTCCCTCAACCCACCAAACAAATAAGTAATGATCGTGGTCTCCTATAATTGTCGTGGACTTGGAACACCCTTCAAAGTAAATGCAGCAAGAGATTTTAACAAAAGAAATCCTAGATATATTCATGATTCCGAAGACCAAAATAAGCAGCCAAGAATTGGAAAAAAATAAAAAAACTATGAAGGAACAACAGTACAAGCTACAGGAGCCTCAGGAGGAATCTGTACACTATGGAAGAAAGGAAAATGGGAAATGATGCAACAAAAAAAGGAGAAACATTGGATCAAAACAGACCTTAAGGAAATAAACACCAAGGAACAATATAGCTTCATAAACATTTATGCCCCAAATCACTACAGGGAAAAAGATCAATGCTGGAGCACAGTACAGGATACTCTAAATGAAATCCAAAATAGAAAGGTGATTCTGGGAGGGGACCTAAACTTGGTATGAAATATTGAGGAGAAATTTGGAGGGTCCTACCACGTTGACCCATCGAGGGAGGCTCTAGAAACAATCATGGAGCAGAACAATTTAATTGACATCCCACCAAGTAATGGGAAATATACATGGAATAATAAAACGGTGGGAAAAAACAATATAAAAGAAAGGTTGGACCGTATATTGGTTCAAGAAAATATAGTATCAAGCTTCAACTCAGCAAGATCAAAAATTCTTCACACCACGGCATTTGACCACAAGCTAGTGGCAATCATTTTGTGCAAAATGGACAACCAAGGGGCCTCTACCTTTCAAGTACAACCCAATATGGGACAGTAATGAAGACTTCAGAAATTTAATCTCAGGTGTATGGGCACAGAAGGTCACAGGTTCACCTCATTTTGTGTGGGAGACAAAATTAAAAAAATATAGAATTGAGGTAAAAACTTGGGCAAGAGAAAATGAAATGCAAAACAAAAAAAGGAGAGTAGAGCTGCAAAAAAAAAGTGGATAGCATGCAAGAGGCAAAGGAAAATAAAGAGGAGGATAAACAAGATTATCTAAAAGAAAGGAGCTTTTCTGGGAAATTTACAGAGAAAATAAAAAAGAAGAAGAAGAGATGAGATTGAAGTCAAGAAGTCTTTGGCTGAATGCAGGGGACAAAAACACAACCTTCTTCCACAACTCAATGCAAATAAGAAGAGAAAGAAACCAGATAGACAAAATTCAAGTGGATGGGCAAGAAATTAAGGGAGTGGAGGAGCTGAAAAAGCAGCACATAATCACTTTAAAAACCTCCTAACAACAAATGAAGAAACAGCAAATTACGAGAACTTCCTTCAGCACAGTCAAAAAAAAATAAGAGAAGAACAGAATGCAAAAATAAATAAAGAAATCTCAGATGAGGAAGTAGTGGCAAAAATATGGAGCCTCCACCTAGACAAGGCACCAGGGCCGGATGGATTCACAATAGCCTTCTATAGGTAGCATTGGAAAACCATAAAAAATGACTTCTTAAGAATGGTAAGGGATGTATTTACAAAAAAGAATGGGAGGCAACACAAAATCATCTTATTTGGCATTAATTCCAAAGGAGTCCAATCCCTCCACCTTCAACAGATTCTGACAAATCTCCCTTTGCAACTCCTCCTACAAGATAGTAACAAAGATCATAGCAAATAGAATCAAGAAAGTGCTCCCGGAGATAATATCTGAAAATGAGGGAG